>JAADXJ010000405.1:0-23219 GCA_023337735.1 Pythium biforme
CTACATTTGGCGAGGACGCTTTGCGCGTGCGGTACCGAGGATGCGCGAAGAGATGGGACGCGTACGGATGCGCCTTCTCGCCAAACGGCTCCACAAGCGTGCTTCGTTTATGGAGGCCGTGCGACGCGCCGCGTGGCGCGCGCGGTTTGCGCGTGTGGTGCCCAAGATGCGGCACGAGATGGTACGCGTTCGCATGCTAATTCTGGCCAAGCGCCTGAAGAAGTACGCGGCATTCCCAGTGGCAGTGGGCCGTGCCGCGTGGCGCTCTCGCTTCGCCCGTGCGTTCCCCAAGATGGGGGAGGAGATGGTCAAGGCCCGCATGCTCCTCCTGGCCAAGCGGTTGAAGAAGTGTGGGCCATTCGCTGTGGCCGTGGGTCGTGTCAAGTGGCGCGGTCACTTCGTGGGCGTGCTCCCGCAGCTGAAGAAGGAAGTGGCTGAGCGACGCATGGCGCGCTGTGTGAAGATGCTGTCCACGTTGGAGTCGTTTGACGAGGCTTTGCGCAAGGCCAAGTGGCGCTCGCGCTGGACACGCGTGCTCAAGTCGGTCCACGCCAAGCGCTTTTGGTTCAACTATGTGCGCGAGCACTCCGAGGAGCAGCGCGCGCTCCGTGAGAGGGAGATGGTGATGCTGCTGCCGGGGTTTTAGACTGGCGTGTTTCCCTTGTGCATAGCGTTGGCCGCAGAAACTACAACCACCAAAAGAACCAATATTACACTACCACAACCTCACACGTCACAGGTATCATTTTCGACACATTGCCCGACGAAGTGCAGGTTCGTGCCCCCGTGGACATCCTTCCACCTTCGCTCAGTCTGAGTGACGGTCATCAACCGCAGCATCTCACCATCGAGCCACGCTTCAAACTCAACCTCGCGGCCACGATGCAAAGGAAGGAGACCCATCGACCTGCATTCATTCCATCGTGTCGACAGGTGGCTCGTTGTGTGTATGAATCGGTCCGGATCTGCCGACATTGTTTGTGAAATGGAGAATGCAGCCTTCAGGTTTTTGAACCCATGTAGCCAGTTGCCTTTGACCATCACTCAGTGGGTCACGCGAGTGTTGGTCAATCCCCGCCGGCATGCTTCCCACTGGACGTGCCTCCTCTGTATTTCCAGTTCTGCCGTCGTGACACGATGGTCGCGCACGACCAGCAGCTACTCCAAACAACCGAGGGCCCTGCGGACCTCCATCCATCACACACGACCTCGCTCAAGCCACCCGTAGCCTGCCAGATCTGCTTCGAAGCAGCTCCTCGAGCGCTCACCCTTCTCTGCGGCCCGACATGCCCCGCCAACGTGTGCAATGGTTGCCTGGAGACCCACATCACCACCGCTCTCCACGCGACGCTCCCGGGCATTCTACCCCGCCTGCGGTGCCCCATCTGTCTCACGCGGCTTTCCAAGCCGGCGTGGCAATCTCATGTGTCGGTTGAAACAACGCGGTTGTTCGCATCGCTCTGCGCCAAGGCCTGCGCGTTCACGGCGCCGTGCTGCCACGAAGCCACATACACACAACTGCCAGCCACAGCGTCAGGTGAAGATCGTCCGACGCCATTCGAGTCGTTTGTGGACGTGCGTCTCCACGCTGCACTCCCAACGCTTCAGTCACTACTCACACAGTTTGAGCGGTACGGAGTGACCGCCCGGGAGCTCGTCCACTTCCTCGACGAGCTCGTGCGTCCCCTCCGATACACACCGCTGTCGTTGCAAGAGTTCATGGACGATGTCGGGCGGCAACTGCGTGACGACGAGCGCCGCGCGGCGCTGCTGCTGGCGTTTCACGGTCTCCACAGGCGCGCGATCACGCGCTGCTGCTTTGCGCATCTCTGCTTTTGCTGCAAGCGCAAGTGGGACTTGAGCCACGAAGAGAACCCACGCGGACCGTGTGATCTCATGGAGCTAACTGATAGCGACATGGTGCAGTGTCGCGCGTGTCGCATGACGCTGGTCAAGGTCGAAGGCTGCGACGCCGTGCAGTGTCCGTGTGGGTTTGCCATGGGCTGGTCGAACGAACTTCAACTCCGTGAGGACTACGCGCGCGGCCTGATCCCAACGACTATTGACCTGCTGGACGTGGGAAGGTTCCGTTCGTGGGACCTGTGGCGACATCAACTTGTTCTGATCGTTCGATACGAGCTCCCGGCCGTGCGAATGGCCTGGCGTAAGCGCGAGTTGAACGTTGCGATGGCACCATTCCGTCTTGTGCTCCGACGCATGCTGCAAACACGCGTGTGGCGGAAGCGCTTCCAGTATGCGCTTCCCGACGTAGCGTGGGAGATTCACAACGTTCGGCTGAGTCGGTTGGAGCGCAGACTCCGGCAGCTCGGCTTTTGCGTGGGCGGCATGGTGCGTGCGCGCGTCCTGGTCCGGCTCCGGCGGCGTCTGTGCCTGAGACAGATCGAACGCTTCGTGCCCGCGTACGACGAAGACGAGATCGTTGACGATGCGGAACTGCGCATTGCGATTGGATTGTTCGAAGACTAAATCAACCTGTGAAACACTCGAGTCGTGTTTGGACTCATGTCAGCTTTAGCGTCTATTAGTATTTGTGAGACTGCACGACCACGAGTGCCGTCATGGTCGTAGCTGTCAAACCCAATGCCACGATCGAGGGAGTTGCTGTCCCGGTGGCCACGCTCACGCTCAGCTTAACAGCTTTGTTGGTCGTGTTTGACGCTGGAGCCATGGTCGACGGATCGCTGGTACTGCTCGTGGTTGCGGTCGCTGTCACCACGACCGCGGTCTCGCGAAAGTCGTCGCCGCGTGTTTCGAGACACGCGACGACCCACCGCTTCTGGACTCCGTCGACCCAGTAGCCGCTCACGTCCATACAGGACTGTGCCTTCTCCACCCCGCATCCAGCGTTCGCAGACATTCATCCGAGCAGCTCTCCAGTCCACGCTGGGAATACACGCCTGGAACGCCGAATCCGGGCCATAGAGTGTCTCTCTACCAGCGGTGGCTAGCGTGCCTGGGCAGGTACCACTCCTCCGCTTGGCCGTCGTCGCAGGTCGCGAGCGTATTCTCCGAGCACTCGCGCAAGTTCCAGGCGGTGAGGTCGGTACAGTTAGGCGCGAGCTCGAGCATGGCCGCGTGGGCCGCGTGGCAGTCGTCGTAGCACGCACGCGCTTAAACCGTCTGCGCCAAAGGTAGGGGTGGTGTACCACCTTCCGCAGAATCGTGCAAAGTCCCGTGCGGAGCGAGAGCTGCAACCGTCAACCTTGACCATCGCCCCGTGGCACGAGCGGCACTTGACAATGTACGACGCACCCAGCGTGTCGTTGCCGCAGGCCTTGTTGACTCGCACGAGGCAGATCGGACAGCGCACTTTCGGGAGCACACCGGGGACATGGCAGTGCGAACGCGGTCGCAAGTGCGTGGCTGGACGGCAGCGACGGCCGTCGGAGTTGGGAACGAGGCTTGGGCTAGCGAAATCGAACCGCCACAGCGGCTGCAACGATGTGGCGAGTACAATGTACCCCAGCAAGACAGGAGCTCATGTTCGACTTTTGGTTGAAGGCGGCGTCGGCCCACCCTTCAAATGAAGCCATCTTGAGCCATGAGATCTTTTTTTGACAAGCGGCTCAGAATAGCTCCTGCGGATGTGTTCTTCGTCTGCGTCTCCTCTTGCTGCTGGTGCTCGGCACAACCACATCGGAGCGAGTCAGAGCACACATAGAGAACCATCACTCCACAGCCCACAACCATGCCCACGATCACGATCACGACCCGACCGGAGCTACCGAGTGCGCTGTCGTTGCGCGTCGTCACGGACTTCAGCGCCGAGGAGAAGCGATCGGCGTCGCCGCTCGAAGACGACGGCGACGCGCACGTCACGACACCGCACAACGAGTGCTCACCGACCAGCGACGGTGCGCTAGTGTCGCTCCTTTGACTTGGGTTTCCTGTGAGATTGTCGGACTCACATTCGGTTCGCTAGATGAACGCACGGCCTCGATCCCGACGACCGCCGAGCTCAAGCGGCTCGACGACGCGACGTCCGAGGTGGTCCAGTTCGCGATCCAGAACCTCACGACCCACGTGGACTGGCTGCAGCAGCACGAGGTGCGTTGGGACGTGCTTGTTGTCGATGGGTCTGTGTGTTCTCACAAACGTCTTTGATGGCCTCTGTTCCAGGCGATCACGGTGTTGCGCTGCGCGCTCGTGCACCACACTGGACTCGTCTCGGCCGCTCCGACTGTCCAAGCACTTGTCCCGGCGCTCATCGACGCCTGCGACAACTTGCGGTCCGCACTTTCCAAGAACGCGCTGCTCGCACTCGGCGAGAGCTGCGCGTTGCTAGGACTCTCGGGTCTCCACTCCTTTTTACTCCCCGACGACACGGCGCGCTGCAGCAGCGGTGGCAAGCGCGCGGTGGTGCCGCTCGTGGACGTCTTAGTGCGGCGTGCGGCCTGCGAAAAGAAATTCTTGCGCGACGCCGCGAGCGTCGCCGTTGACCAACTGATTCACCACCTCGCGTCGCCCGAGCTCATCGCTGTGGCCGCGGGGTACGCGACCAACAAGAACGCCAAGGTCGTGGCCATCGCGTCCAGGCTCATGGCGCAGAGCTTTGCGCGGCTGCGTACCGGAGGCCAATGGGACGCCACACAGTTTGGACGCGGCGTGTACGAGGCGCTGGCCAAGTTCCGTGCCGGCAAAGACAGCGCCGCGCGCGCCGAGAGCGTCGCGTGTCTGAAACAGTTGGGCGAAGCGCTGGGCCACGCGCGCTTCGAGTGTGCGCTCGCGGACGCGCTGAGTTCGTCGACGGAACGCCACAGCGTCGCGGCGATCGTCGCCGAAGTGTTCCCGCCCGTGGGTGCACCCAGCGCCACCGCGAATCGCCGCGGCTCGCTCAAAGACCGCATGCTGCTGCAGCACACGCAACACCAGCCATCGCCACCCGTGTGTGAGGACGCCCAGTAAACAAACGCACTGGAGTATACTTCTTTTTATGATTTTCATGGGTGAGAAGAGATCGAGAGACGTGGGCGGGAGGGCGTCGGTCGTGAAGCGACCTTTACTGCCACTGAGGCGACGATGACCGACGCGTTTAGTGGGCCTTCGTCTGGTTCGCGACGCCGGCGATGCGGGCCTTGATCTCTTCCTGGTTGCCGACGTAGCGGGCCGAGAGTGGCGCGATCGCGTCGGCGTGGCGGATGGGCTTAAAGTTCTCGTCAAGGTCGTAGACGAGCGGGACGCCCGTGGGGATGTTGAGCCCCGTGATGGTGTCCTCCGAGATGTTGTCGAGGTGCTTGACGAGCGCGCGCAGGCTGTTGCCGTGGGCCGCGATCAGGATCTTCTTGCCGCTCTTGATGGACGGCACGATGACGTTCTCCCAGTACGGCACGACGCGGTCGCCCGTGGTCGCGAGCGACTCGGTGAACGGCAGCTCTTCCTTGGGCACGTCGGCGTACTTGATGTCGTTGCCCGGGTAAAAGGGCGACGCGGCGTCGAGCGCCGGTGGCGGGATCGCGTAGCTGCGGCGCCAGACCATGACCTTGTCGAGGCCGTGCTTCTCGACGGTCTCCTGCTTGTTGAGACCAGTGAGCGCGCCGTAGTGGCGCTCGTTGAGCTTCCAGGAGCGCACCACGGGGATCCACATGCGGTCCATCTCCTCGAGAATGTTCCAGAGCGTCTTGATCGCGCGCTTGAGCACGGACGTGTACGCGAGGTCAAACTCGAAGCCGTTCTCCTTGAGCACCTTGCCGGCGTCGTGGGACTCCGTCTCGCCCGTGGCCGAGAGCGGCACGTCGTGCCAGCCCGTGAACCGGTTGTCCACGTTCCACTGGCTCTCGCCGTGGCGGATCAACACGAGCTGGTACTTGGCTGTGTGTGTATGGGATAGAGGCTTAGACGCGTGTGATCTATACGCGCATAAAGAGAGAGGGTCTAACCGCACCGGCCATCGTGATCGTTCTCCCTTGGTGGCGTTGAGGGCTTGAGCGCTGCTTGGGAAATGAAGGCGACGAAGGCGGAAGGAGATAGATCTGGGGCGCGGCGAAGTGACAGGGATGACGCAGCGGTGTCGTTGTGGCCGTAACCTGTGAGAACCCATATGCAGGCCAGCTGGTGTTTGCGCGCAAGGCCGATATTGTGTGTTCATATCAACTGTCGGAGGTACCTAGTGGTGTTTAAAACGTTTCTCGTCTGGCGCACCGTGTTGGAAACGAACCATCCTCGTTTTTCCTGAATTTTCACAACATAAATCAGACCGTGAGAGAAAAATGCAGGAACTCCGTTGTGGACGTATCGATGGATTATCGACATGTCTAAAATGTCGAGAATAGCCTCTCCTTCCCTCCATTTTGCGCGCCAAAACGCTGTGCCTCTTGCGGGAAACCCACTAAACAGACACCGACTAACCAGACGCGAACATGGACTGGGACGCCGGCCGCGTAACGTCGCTCGGCATGGAGAGCGCGGCCTCCGTGGCCACACGCGACGCCCAGGAGACGTCGCCGGTCGCGATCCAGAAGCGGCTCCTAGAATTCCTCCGCAACTTCCGTGTGGGGCCGATCTTCTACTACCGCGAGCAGCTCATCGCCAACTTCCGGCGTAGTAGCTACTTCTTCACGCTCAACCTCACGCACCTGTCCACGTACGACCAGTTCCTGCAGGATCTGATGCTTAAGAATCCCAAGGAGTACCTGCCGCTGCTCGAGAACGCCGCGAAAGAGATGCTCGCGTACTTGCTCGTGCTCAACCGCAGCGAAGCGCAGTACGACGGCGCCGCCACGGGCGTCGACGCCAACGAGCCCGTGAACCTCAAGGCGCTTCCGGACATCCAGGTGATGCTCACGAGTGACCAGGCACCCGTGTCGCTGCGCCACGTGCACGCCCAGGAGATCAATAAGCTGGTCAAAGTGCCCGGCATCGTGATCAGCGCGACCCGCGTGCGCACCAAGTGCGTGGCCGCGACGCTGCGCTGCAAGAACTGCGGTAACACTAAGCGCGTGGCCGTGTCGGGCATGGGCGGCATCAACGTGCCGCGCGTCTGCGACCGCAACCGTGAATCAGACGACCCGAGCGGCGACCTGTGTCCGCAGGACTCGTACCTGATCGTGTCGGACAAGTGCGACTACGTCGACCAGCAGACGCTCAAGCTCCAGGAGAACCCGGAGGTCGTGCCCACGGGCGAGATGCCGCGCAACCTCGCACTGATCGCCGACCGCCACCTCGTGGACCGCGCGTCGCCGGGCACGCGCGTGTCGATCGTCGGCATCACGAGCGTCGTGAACGCTGGCACGCGCCAGGTCGGCGCTGTCGCGATCCGCCAGCTCTACATCCGCGTCGTCGGCATTGAGGTACGATGGGCTCGAGATCTTTGTGTAGCGTAAAAAAGCGGTGTTTGCTGACGATGTTACCTTCGTTGTTGCTGTCTGTAGATTGATGAGGAAGGTGCCGGCCGCGCGAAGGCGACGTTCTCGCCGGCCGAGGAAGAAAAGTTCCACGAGATGGCGCGCGATCCGGCGCTGTACGAGAAGCTCGCGAGCAGCATCGCGCCATCGATCTATGGCGACTACACGACCAACATCAAGAAGGCCATCGCGTGTCTACTAGTCGGTGGCTCGCGGAAACGCCTGCCCGACGGCATGATTGTAAGTTTGCATTTGTTTCATGCCTCGTTGATGACTGTGCGAGCTCATATATGTACGTGTCTCTGGTGAATGCAGCTACGAGGCGACATCAACGTGCTGCTGCTCGGCGATCCATCGACGGCCAAGAGTCAGTTCCTCAAGTTTGTGGAGAAGGTCGCGCCCGTGGGTGTGTACACGTCGGGCAAAGGTAGCAGTGCCGCAGGTCTCACGGCCTCGGTGATCAAAGACTCGAAGGGCGAGTTCTACTTGGAAGGCGGCGCGATGGTGCTCGCCGACGGCGGTGTCGTGTGTATCGACGAGTTCGACAAGATGCGCGAGTCGGACCGCGTGGCGATCCACGAGGCCATGGAGCAGCAGACCATCTCGATCGCCAAGGCTGGCATCACGACCATTCTCAACTCGCGCGCGTCTGTGCTCGCGGCCGCGAACCCGGTCTTTGGCCGCTACGACGACATGCGCAGCGCATCTGAGAACATCGACCTCATGAGCACGATCTTGTCGCGCTTCGACATGATCTTCATTGTGCGCGACATCCAGGACGACGCCCGCGACCGGCAAATGGCCGCGCACGTCGTGCGCATCCACACGAACGCGCAGTCTGCCAACAATGCGAACGGCAGCAAACCGCAAGCCGGCGACGAGCGCACCGGAGAGTACGAGCCGTGGCTGCTCAAGAAGTTCATCACGTACTGCCGCACGCGGTGCGCGCCGCGGCTGTCGGTGGGTGCTGCGCAGGCGCTGCAGGACTATTACGTCGGTGTGCGCGACGACGTGCGCCGCAACCAAGGCGGCGAGACCACGATCCCCGTGACCGTGCGCCAGCTCGAGGCGCTCGTGCGGATCTCCGAGTCGCTCGCCAAGATGCAGCTCCAGAACGAGGCCTCGGCCGACCACGTCCACGAGGCGATCCGCATGTTCAGTGTGTCGACCATGAACGCCGCCAAGGACGGTGGCACGCAGGGGCTCTTCGGCGCGTTCCACGAGAAGGCGCAGGAAGTCGAGCAGAGCATCAACCGCACGCTGCGCATCGGCGCGCGCGTCGAGACCAGCGCGCTCTACAGCCGCCTCGAGGCACAAGGCTACAACCCGAACGCCATCCAGCGCGCGATCCGCGCTATGGTCCAGAAAGGCGCGCTGCGTCAGTTGAACCAGTACAAGTTCGTATCGCGCGTGAAGTAGGTATGCTATAAGAGGTTTGTAACATTCCGTTGGTTTTTGGGTTTTTGACTTCTCTTTTGTGGAAATTTGTGTGGGATTAGAAAAAACAGAAACGACAGCTGTTTGGTTTGCCACATCGACGCGTCTGGCGGGTTCTAGCTAGTGTAGACCCATGTGGGTTCTTGAACCCGCCAATGAAGACCCGTTTATCACCGCAGAGCTTAATTTGACTATGGTCCACTACGGGTCGGGTTGTGGACCCACTTGAAACCAAAACCCTGGGTCTGCACCTGATGACGTCGCTGTTGGGGACTGCGGATCCAACCGGACGGCTCTCGAAACCCAAGCACCAACCCTCGGCGATCCCATCTCCCTCCAAGCACCAAACAAAAAGCTCCGTGTCCGGCCTTCTGTCCTTCGCACCCTCCACGCGCAAACACCGCAGAAGCACACCAGGCCTCACTCCCAGATTCGCCTCCTTCCTCCCGCATCTGCTGCTCCCACTATGTTCCGCCGCCTCTCGATCTCGGCCGCCGTGCGTGGCCAGGCGCTGCGCCGCTACACGGTCCACCACGAGGCCTACAAGAACCCGCGCAGTGAGAAGTTCTCGATGACCAAGATCGTCGCGACCATCGGCCCGTCGTCCGAGAGCCCGGAGATGACCCAGAAGCTCACGGACGAAGGCCTGCGCATCATGCGCATCAACTTTTCCCACGCTGAACACAACGAGGCGCTCATGCGCATCAACAACCTGCGCGCGTGCCGCGGCGTGCACTGGTCGCCGAGCCAGAACTACAACATGCGCGCCGTGCTGCTGGACACCAAGGGCCCGGAGATCCGCACCGGCAAGATGCGCGACGGCAAGAAGATCCGCCTCGAGGCCGGCAAGGAGATCGTGCTCTCGACCGACGCGGCCATCGAGACCGACGGCACGCCCGACAAGATCTACGTCACGTACCAGCAGCTCTCGACCACGGTCAAGGTCGGCGACACGGTGCTGCTCTCGGACGGGCTCATCCGCCTCACGGTCGTGGGCATCGAGAGCGAGACGGACGTGCGCTGTCTCATCCACAACACCGAGGAGATCGGCAACCGCAAGGGCGTCAACCTCCCCGGGCTCATCGTCGAGCTCCCGGCGCTTTCCGAGAAGGACATGCAGGACCTCGACTTTGGTGTCCAGCACGACATCGACTTTATCGCGGCCTCGTTCATCCGCAAGCCCTCGGACGTGCTCCAGATGCGCGCGTTTGTGGACCAGTGCGTGCGCAAGTACCACCCGGCCGGCTACATTGCGCCCAAGATCATCTCCAAGATCGAGAACTTAGAAGGCATCCAGAACTTTGACGCGATCCTCGAGGTATCGGACGGCATCATGGTCGCGCGTGGCGACCTCGGTGTCGAAGTGCCGCTCCAGAAGGTGCTCACGTACCAGAAGCACATGGTCGAAAAGTGCAACGCCGCTGGCAAGCCCGTGATCGTCGCGACTCAAATGCTCGAGTCGATGATCAACAACCCGCGCCCGACGCGCGCCGAGGTCTCGGACGTCGGCAACGCTGTGCTCGACGGCGCCGACGCCGTCATGCTCAGCGGCGAAGTCGCGAACGGCAAGTACCCGGTCGAGTCGGTGCGCACGATGATGACGGTCATCAAGGAGGCCGACGTGCTTCTGGAACACGCCAAGTACCAGTTCGAATGGGACCCGGTGAGCACCGACATCGAGTCGATCGCGAGCTCAGCCGTCAAGACCGCGAACGAGATGAACGCCAAACTGCTCATCGTGCTCACGGACACGGGCTACACGGCCCGCGTGGTCGCCAAGTACAAGCCGACCGTCCCCGTGATGTGCTTCACGTCCAACAAGAAGGTCGGCCGCCAGCTCCAGATTCACCGTGGCCTGTACCCGGTCGTGCCCGAGGCCACGGACCGCCGCCCGACGACGGTTGAGGCCATCGTCGCCGCCAAGAAAATGGGCTGGCTCGTGCCGGGCGACCGCGTCGTCATGGTCAGCGCCGACAAGCTCAGCGACGACCTCGGTAAGCAGACCGTCATGCGCGTCGCCGACGTCGCGTAAGCGGAAAGCGAATACCCCAGTACATAACGGTGCCAGCCTTGTTTCTCCCTCTCTCCTTTGCGCTAGATATACTGTAATGAAGATGAAAACCAACATCCAACATGTCACTGGTCTTGCGCGTGCTGTGAGTCGATGAAATGGTAAACGTATTCATTGGAAGCACAGTACTCACAGAGTAAAACATACACAACACACATCGTCCACACTCGAACGTCGAAGAGCAACCCCAGTGAAACTTAGGACAACACGGTCGGGGCATGCTGCCTCAGAATGGTGGGCTTGACCGGTGCCGGACGAATGGGGACGACACCCGAAGTCTGCTGCGTCGACGATGCACTGTTCGAACGCACTGATGCTTTTTCTTCGACAGTCTCACTTTTCTGTTGTTCTTGTTGGTGCTGCGTCTGCGTCCGGGCATGATGAATCTCTTCAGCTTGGCCGGGTGGTGTCGACGTTGGTGTTGAGCTTCGCGAGGACGCTGAAGGCGACGTACAGAGTTGATGCAGATTCAGCAGCTCGTACGCTGCCTGGAGCGACTCACCATCGACCTTCACCGCTTGTCCCTCGGAGCTGGACGTCGACGACGCGTCGCTGTCGTTCGGGTGGGCGGCAAAGCCCACGACGTGGATGCTTCCATCCGGGTTCTGGACGTATGGTGCGTCGATCCCGTAGTGCCGAACGATGTTGTCATACATAATCGACGTGCTAACGCTGCCTCCGTTCTGCGATCCACTGGTACCAGTGCCGCCCTGGCCTTGCTTGAGCTTCTTGGACAAGTTGAGATAAATGATGGGGAACACGACGCCGTTCTTTTGCTTCTTGGATTTGTTAGCCGGAGGTGACAGCTTCTTCACGGGGCTCGCCTGCGTACGATCAGCTGACGAAGGCGACGACTCATCATCGGCGTTACGCGTGGTCGAGAGCGTCAGATACTGCGGTGGTGCGATGCCCGTCTCACACCACAGTTCCTTACTGAGCCGTTCGAGCGTCGCCAAGATACGGCCGGCCTCTTCGCGATCCCAGAGAAGCTTCTTGCGGAGCCGAAATTTCTTTTGACCATAGTTCTTCGGGACCTTCTTGCCGTCGATCGTGCCGGCGCACAGCTTCTTCGATACGCGCATGGGATCGCACTGCAGCTGCACAGCGAGATACCCGCGAAGGCGAATGCCCGTGTAGATGGGCAAGTACCCTTCTTCAAAGGCCTCGATTAGCAGTCGTGCGAGCCGCTCCTCGGTCGGCGTCCATTGACCTTTGCGCAGAAAATCCGAACTGCCCTTGCGCTTCGTCGCGCACGCAAAAGGCTTGCCCATATCGATCCCGTCGACCACGACCCGCGAGCCGACACGAAGTGTCAGTGACGTGTCTGACCCGCTGGGATTCTCGGCGCTGCGCTTGCGCTTGCCTCCCCACATAGGAGAGAGCGCCACCCCCGACGAGAGGATCGCCGCCTCTTTCTCTGGGATTTGGTACTTGGCATACTCCTCTGGGTACTCCCGCACTGGCGCGGTTTCCAAGCCAGTGTGATATCGGTACGCGTCGCCGCTCGCATCAGACGGAGAGCTCGACGACAATTGGCCACCACGGTCGGTCCGCGTCGCCTCCGCTTCATCTTCGTCGCTCGGGCCGAACGCGTCCTCTGCGGCTTCGTCACACTCCATCTCAACATCTTCCACGATCGTCAATTCTCCATGCTTGATCTTGGCTTCGTCCTCTTGCTCCACACGGGCGGCGATGATAGAAGAGGGGGAGGAGGAGGAGAAAGCGGCCGCCGTCGAGAGTTCGCTCTCAGGCTCGCGCTCCGCCGTGGAGACGATCGCACTCGCCTTTGTCGTCGCCTCCTCCTCCTTTACTATCACCACCTGTTCCGCCGTCTTCTCCACCGCAGCGTCCTCTTGTCTCGCCGCCACCGTCGCCATGATCGTCTCCTCCGTCGGTAGTTGGTTTCCTTTGAGGCGCGGAGGGGGGAAATGCTTGTTTCCCTTTCTTGCCTAGGGCAACTTGCCGCAGAAAAAAGGGGGGAGGAGGACGGGGAGGGTTGACCTGCCTCTCCTCCCAAGTAAACGACGCCCCACTTGACTTGCTTTCACTATGGCGATCAGCTCCACGGAGGGAAAAATCGAACTGCTGCGCTCGTAGCATGTACCTCTTATACGTGATGGTGTCGTGGCCGTAAATTTATTTCACTGCAACATCGCTCTTGTGAAGAATCCTAATAAACTGTATATTTAAATACCTTGCTTTTAGCGATTGTGGTGGGGAATTCTGTGGTGACACAGCAAGTTGCCGCCACCATCATTCTCTCTTGACCACCACTCTGCCGGGAAAGACCCCCGACCCCTGCCTCGTGAGGTTGTTCTTCGGCTTCTTCATGTCCCCTTTTAAGCCTCTTCAGCTTCCACAAACACCACACGCCATGAAGACCCAAATGAAAGCCAAGAAACACCTCGATGCCCGACGTTTAGCCATCCACGCTCCAACAGCGACGCACTGTGAGCGACTACTGTGTCCGCATATCCTTCTCTTGCTATCGGATTCCGTGGGGATCTTCCAGCAGCTGGGCAAGGGAAACGTACGGCGCTCTATTGTGATCATATCACTCAATATGCACCCCGTCATTTCTGGGTGAATGGTACTTTGGGTGAACTTTGTTCATTTGAATTCTTTGGGTGGTTCAGGGGTGGGTGGTACCGACGAGCGGGAACAACCTGAAGAGCTCCGTGTCCCAAGCGCGGCGAATATGATGAGCACCGAGACGACCGCCGCCAAGGCGCCCGCGCCGCCCGTGGGCGCTGGCGGCGAGGCCTCCGACCTACCGACTACTACCAGCTCCCCCACTTCGGATGGCGCCGTTGTGGCCACAGCGGAGGCAACAGCGGACGCAGTGTCCGCGTCGGAAGGGGACGACGCAACGGGCTCGCTGCTCGCACCGACGCTCAGTAGCGGCAGCAGCGCCAATGGCGGCGGCAGCTCCCGCAAGCGCGTGTTCACGTTCCAGAAGCGCTGGCTCCACACACTACCGATCATGGAGAAAGTGCTGCCCGACACCGCGCTGGACGCGGCGAGCGTGGTCGCCCTGCGAGCTGCGAATCTACTGGGCGACGACGGGCGCCCCGTGGACGACGCTAGCGCGCGCGAGGTCGTCGTCTGCATGCTCTGTGATGACCCGAGCTCGAGCCGTGAAACGCTCAAGCTCTGGAGCCGGCTCAACTGCCGCCGTGGGCGTATCGAGAACCACTTGATGAGTAAGCACCCGGAGTTCATGCTCCTGCTCAAGCAGAAGCGCGACGCCGAGGGCGACCTCGCGGTGCAGATTTTCTTGCAAAACATGCGTGACGGACGGTGTAACGTGCGTAACGAGATCAGCGCCGGTCTGTACAGCCACATGCAAACGATCTCGAGCGTCGTGCTCGCCGGAAGTAACAACAACAAGCGCGCGTTCGGCCACGACGAGTTCATGATGCCGACGACGACGGCCACGGGCGCAGCGGCGGCAGCACCTGCCCCTACAACTAATACCATGGCTCTCTCCGCTGCGGTGCCGCTCCAGTCCAAGCACCCGCAGGGAACACTCGCTCACGATGCGGCGCCCGAGACCGCGGTCGACGCCGACAGCCGGCGCAAGCGTCTCAAGGCGAACACCAACGGTGACGTACGAGACCCGGACGCGACCAACGACGTGATGGCGGTATCGCTTCTGTCATACCAAGGGCCCGCGGCATTCACGCAGTGGCGAAATCTCCTGTCCAACAAAATGGTGCGTGCTGTCAACATCAAACCTTTTGAGAGTATGCACTGATGTTGGATTCAATGGACGCATTGTAGGTCGTGGTGACCGGTGGTGAGAAGGCGTCGATCGCACGAGTAGCCACGAACTTGTGGCTCATTGGCGCCAATGTGCTCGTAACATTTGCGTACGGGGATCGTTGGCGGTATCAGCATTACAGGATCCGAGCGCACTAACTCAATTTTTGTGTTCTCGTTCACAGCCAGCAAGGGCCAATGGAGGCGTTCGCGGCCAGCTACCTCACACAGTTCCACACCGTTGGCGGCATGGAACCGCCGCGCGGGATCATGCTGCCGCTGTTCAGCTCACTCCAGTCGCGGTCCGAGATCGAAGAGTGGAGCCGCTCGATCGCCACAAAGTTTGGCCAGATCGACTATCTTCTCAATTTCGTGGATGTCGAACCTGTGACCGCCAAGGATCCTTCGTCAACGAGTGATGACAAGTCTATTCCCGCGAACGTGTACGTTGTTGATGCGTCTTTGCGACTCCCGCCGGAGCTAACCGAACTTGAAACGACTGAAACAACCAGGAATCGGTGCCGCGACATCTGCGAGGTCTTCAGTGCTGCATGCATGCACCGCAGCGGACGAAACGCCATCATCAACCTTGCGGCCGCCGAAGACGACGACGGGTGCGTGATGGACTGTAGCCTGCTCAACCGCGAGTGCTGACGCATCGAATGTGGCTTTGCAGGCGAGCAAGTGCGACCAGCGCGGCCGTCGAGACCATCACCAAGACGCTATCGACGCAGCTCCAGACAACCAACGTACAGATCAACGCGATCGTGCTCCAGCAACCCGACGCGCCATCCACTGTCGACGAGGACATTGAGCTGATCCACATGATCTTGTTCCTCTTGTCCTCAGCGAGCATGTGTGTGAGCGGCAGTGTGCTCCGCCATCGGAGAAGTCCCAGCTCGGCCGTGCCCATGCCGGAGACGTCCACGACGGCGGCAATCGCTGCCACGACCGCGACCGCAGAGGAGCCAGCCACAGTGGCGTCCGCGTTGAGCAACGGCGTGGACGGCGCGGTGGAACTTGACGACCAGGTGATTTGATCTCCGACGCCAGAGCAAAATCTGTAGCCATGTCTATACGTACTGTACGCGGTAATATTAGACCCCCGCGGGGGTAGAAACGGAATGGTCACACTTCGCGCACAATGGTGTGCGTCAATCCCCGCGAAGAGCTCCCAAAACCTCCCAACAACAGGACTATGGTGTCGCTCGCTACGCGCTCCGCCACGCGGGCGGCATCGTTTATCAGGCGCCTCCCGGTCACCCTTTCATCCAATGGCAAACGTCAGCAGCCGCCTCTAGCCGCGTCGACGCGCGCTCTCCACACGGACCTCAAGCAGAGCCAAACACCGTCACACCCCGACGCGACGGCCACGTCGCCATCGTTCAGTCGCGTGCCCAAAGCGCCATCCGTGAGCGCGGCTAAAACCGCCCACTTTGGCAGCGTGCGTCGCGCGTGGCGTCCCCTGCTCGCCAAATTGGGCGCTGTGCCGCGCCTCCAGAAGCTCGCGCTCGAGACGGCGTCGTTCTTCACGACGCCAAGCGAAATCGACTTCCACTTGCCACGGGACTTTGCGACAAAATACCAGGTCGCCGAGCTGCTCGGTGAAGGCGCGTTTGGCCGCGTCCACCGTGTAGTCGCAAGCGATCCGCGTACGGATCTGGACCTAGCCGTGAAGATCATCCCCAAGCTGCGCGTCGTGAACCTCGCGGACTTCCAGGCGCTCCAGCAGGAAGGCCGCATGATGGTGCTGCTGGGCGGCACGCTCAACGTCGTGCATTTTTTTGGTGCGTACGAGGACGACGAGAGCGTGTACCTCGTGATGGAGCACTGTGTGGGCGGCGACGCGTTTGCGCGCGTCTCCTCGACCACCCAGGGCCAGCCAAACGAGTCGCACGTGGCCGTGTACATGGCCGATATCCTCCACGTCGTTTGGCAGTGCCACTTGCTGCGCATCCTCCATGGCGACCTCAAGCTCGAGAACTTCTTGTTTGCCGACGCGCACCACAACTCGCCGCTCAAGCTCACCGACTTTGGCGGTGCGTCGTTCCTTGGCGAGAACGAGAAGCTCTTTGAGATCCGCGGCACGCCGCTGTACACGGCTCCGGAAGTGCTCAAGCGCTCGGAAGGCTACTCGTTCCCGTCCGACATGTGGAGCTGCGGTGTGATCATCTACCGTCTTTTGTCGGGGAAATTCCCGTTTGAAGGCGAGCTCCTCGACGAGCGGATCATGCTGGAAGAACTCGATTTGGAATCTGCGCCGTGGCCACAGGTGTCGGCCCAGGCCAAAGATTTAGTCGCCAAACTGCTCACGCGGGACGCCGAAACCCGCCTCACGGCCAAGCAGGCTTTGCAGCACCCGTGGATCGCACGGCCGACGACCGCCGCGACAACGAGCCAAACGCGCGCGCTCGACGGCACACTTGTGCAGCGCCTCCAGCTCTACCGCTCGCTCAACAGCTTCCAGCAGGCCGTGTTCACCGAGATCGCGCGGCTGTTGCCGCTCGAGACAAAAGAGGACATCGTCGTGCTCTTCAGCGAGCTCTCGCGGAACGGCAGCTCTCAAGTCGGGCTCGCCGAGCTCACGGACTACGTCGCGCGCAGCGGGTACCGACTCACGCACGGCGAGGTCAAGAGCTTTTTGAGCGGCTTGGACAGCGACGGCGACGGCTTCGTGGCGCTGAACGAGCTCTGTGCGGCGCTGCTGGACTGGTCGGTGATCCAGCGCGAGGCGCCGGCGCGGTGGGAGGCGATTGTGGCGCACGTGTTTGCGTCGCTGGATGGCGACCACGACGGGAAGCTTGGCCTAGACGATCTCGCGCGGCTCGCGCCGTTTGCATCTGTACGACATCATCACTCGTTCCGTGGTGACGTGCGGCGGTGTTTCCAGCACGCCGATCTAGACGGCGACGGCGCGATCGACCACCGCGAGTTCTTAGCGATGCTCCATATGCAGTTACGCGCTTACGAGCATTACGCGCAGCGACTAAGTTGACATTTTAGATGATGACAAGTGGAGGATAAATTAGAATTAAAAAGAAGGGATGGCGCCTCACACGACAATGCTCTTGCCAGCGGCGACGTTGAGCCCGGAGCGGCGCACGGGCCGGTTCAGCAGCTCGTTCATGCGCTCGAGCGCGAGCTTGAGCCGCGACACCTTGCGCGGCGGCGCCGACGAGGAAGCCGACGGGTCGGGCGAGCGGCGGCGGCGGCGGCGGCTGTCGGAGGACATCATCGACGTGGTGGTCGTCGAGTCCAGCGCCGAGGACGCGCGACTGTCGAGCGGGTTCCACTCACTCATGGTCGCCTCGGAGTTGGCACGTCGCAGTGACGAGGAGGAGGAGGCCAATGGGTCCGTGTCGTAAAACGTTGGCTGGTGGTGGTCGTCGTTGGCCCACTCGGTGCTTTCGCGCAGGGGCGGGTAGTTCATGTGGTACGCGTCCAAAGCGTCGTCGTAGGCAAACTCGTTCTCGAACGAGCCGCGCTCTTCGCTGAGGAAGCTCATGTTGTCCAGCACGACATCGTCGTGGTTGAGGAACACGAGGCTCACGGGCTTTGGCGCGTGGAGCATGACCTTCTTGACCTCGCCGAGCGTGAGCTGCTGGACGGGGAAGCCGCCCACGAGCTTGAGCTCACTGCCGAGGCGCAGGTCGCGCGCGGCGGCCCGCGGCGCCTTGAGCTTGGTCACGAGGATCGCGCCGTTGCGCTTGCGCTTGAGCACGAACGGCAGCGACGCCGAGCCGTCCCACAGCACTTCGCTCGTGCGCGGCATCATGGTCGCGACAGGCGACGGCGCGGACGTCGTGGGCATGACTGTTGGAAAGTTGGACGGAGGTGTGGTGGAAGTTGGTGGCGTTGGGAAATGGTGTGTGGCGTGCGGCGAGCGCGTGGCGTGCCAACAGCCACAATGGAGGCAGCCGATTTGAGTCTGAAAGGAGAATGCATGCACGATAGCGCAGCAGTTCGTATGAGAACCAAGAGCGCAAGACGTCAGCGGTGCCATGGCCCGTCTTTGTCGCGTGACCTGGAACTGGACCTCCCCAGCAGACTGTAAAAAAATCGCCAACAAAGCGCACAAGGAGCAAAAGAAAGAGGAGAAAAAAGAAAGAAAAGCACGAAAACCCAGCAATTGATGGTTTTCGTGGAGTTTGGCTGGTTTTAGAAGACTTCGGCAAACCAAAAAAAGAAAAAAAACGAGACAAACGCCTTGAGCCAAACTTTTCCAGATCCAACAAAACATGCGCCAGTCACAAAGGTGACTAGGGTGAACCCAGTGGAAATTCACTTGCCTAATGCATTTGACACCAAGCTTCAAGCATCCTGTGGTTATGTATCCCTCGCAAAAGTTGAATTTATCGAAAATACCCAGGCTCCATTTTGATCAAGAGCACTGCCCTGTGATAATCGATTTTTGGGCTCAAAGTCGCAAACCCGAGACAAGAACTTGAGAGAGAAGTGCCCATGAGGCGCCGTTGTCTTGACTGGCGTCAGCGCAATGGTCACGATGCAAGACCTCGCCGACGCGAATCCGACTCACTGGCGTGCGAACCCAGCACGCCTGCGTAGGATATCCTACGTATGCATGACGCGCCACACAGCCACCACCAGCCACCCACGCAGCCTGATGTGACAGGTCAGCCTCCAAATGTTGGGTTGCGCTCTTCTAAACTTTTGATTTCTGTGCGGCTCTTGCCTCGCCAGCGCGACAAAGCCATGTGGAGCAACTCCAGACTTTGGATCCGTGGCTTTGTGTGTGTGCGTGTGTGTTGAACCATTTGATTGAAACTGGTGGGAAAGATTGACGCCGCCGCGTCAGCTATATGCACTCTTCAGTGGTTGAAGGCCACGTTCAACCAGGAGGCAGGTGGAACGGCGGAAGCGCAATGCTCATTCAACCTTTCCGCGGAAGTGACTGCGGCCACGTCCACAGTTTTCCACAACTAACGGATTTGCCCAAAATATGATACCCTTTCTTAATACATATTCAAAAACTCTGTAAGCATTTATTTGTATGCTTAAATTGGATACTGATGTGACAATTTATAAATCAGATACCTACGTTAGTTGCGGGAAAACTGTACAGCCATCCGCTTCGGAATGTGCACCACACGAGTCAGCGTGTTTTATGCACACCTGCAACTTTTCAACTTGGCGGTTTTCGATCGTGCAGAGGCAAGCTTGGAGTCCTCCAGGCTGGAGAGCTCTTTTCCCCTCAGACCCAACGCTAAACGCATGGAACGGTGGACTTCCGTGGAGCACACAGTGTACAGAGCAATTGGGTGTCGCAGTGAAGCCATTGTACATGTTGGTCGTGGACAGCAAAGCGTCTTGGCCCGCATACTGGTATCTGGAGACACAGCAGTCTATTCAGAGCAAAGATCGAGGAAAGCTGTTGCACAATTTGTGACGCGTATATTTTGACTGCGATCTGATCGTCACAAACTGTGACGAACAACTTGTGTGTACTGAGTTTGAGATATGTGTTTTAGAGTATACTGAGTTTGAGATGTACCGGTACAAACCTCTTTCAAACGGTTTTCAAAAAATACCGTTTGAAAGTACCGGTAGTCAACTTTCGTCGTCAGTATACTGTACCTGATTCAGGAGTCAGGACTCAGGTATGGAGTAAAGGACGCTCCAGCGAATTCCACAAGCGCGTCGAGACACTCGAGTCGAGAGTGAGCCATGAGGACCCATTCCTTCACACTTCGCGAGTTTCTCCCGACCAACGTTGTGTTCGATATGTAGCTATCCACGGGCCAAACATGGGTTTCGTGTGTCTGTTGGTTTGACAAGGAGCGTCTGCAAAACCTTTACTTAACGAGGTTTGTTTTCCTCTCGATGAGCTGACGGAAGGTCTCTCGACTCCACTTTGACGACGCGTTTCATGTTCCGACATGCTATTCCACTGCAATGGAGCGCGGAACAGGTCACCATGACCTCAAGTGCATGTACCGTTGTGGGTGCCAAAGGCCGTCGCACTGGTGAATCGGCGCTGCATGTTGCAGACTGCATGCAGACAAGGAACCGTGGTCACTGCATCAACGTTCCCCTCCCGGTCACTTCCGGAGTTCGGCTGAGAATTGCCGCCGGCAGCAGCCGACTCGGCTCCCCAAGAGTGGCACAGGTGACGGCGAAGATGTCCCAATTTCCTATCACATCGAATTGGCCTCCCAGGGCGCCAGTCTGGCAAATCGGGGGAGTGCCCCTGTCTTCATCTCACTACACACCACACACAGTTTGATCTCGCGGAACTTCCTACTGTACAGGAAGCAGTGCATTGTATGGATCCCGCGTGACACACTGCGAGCATCCCGTTCGTCTGCAGGTGCAAAGAACGCGGTACTGTACCAGCACAAGCTGCACAACAGCAGATGCGGTTGACGAAGGTGGTCAGCGAATCCGGAGCTTCCGACCACCCACAAAAAGCGACGCCTTCCGGGCTTCCATTTCGAACATACAGCGTTGGACACGCTGGTTCAAGGCGCCAACGGGATCGTGGGCTTCCCATGCGAAATGGAAGCGAACCACCACCATTCCGCACTTCAACCTTCACTTTGTCAAACCTAGCCCTAACAACAGACAGTGGGATGATGAAACGCGTGGTGAGGAGCAGGATCCATTCTGAGTGTCTGTTTCTGTCCAGCTGGCCATTTCTCTCTCTCTTGCTCTCGTTTTCGCTTCCACTCTGTAACAAAGGTTGTCGCTTCATCACTCTCTCTCTCTCTCGGAACTCGAAAATGGAGTTTTCAGCATCTTCCACTTGGAGATGCGCCAAGGGAGCAAAACTTGCTCCATCTCACGTTGAGCCAGGGCTGGCATGGCAACGCTGCCAGGTCGCATGGCACATTTTGATGCTCAGGGTGGCGTTCGCGGACCGCTGGAAGAGTACGCAGGTGCGCACCCGCGCGCCGCCAATGCAGAACCATGGTCTTTACTACATATATACTGCAATGTTGTGACTGTGTGAGTCCAGAGCACGAGTACGGTACAGCTATTCAGCACTTCTCGCCTTCGCGCAAGAGAGCTGCAATCCGCGCGCTCGGCAAATATGCTGGGCTCGTTTTTGTGTTCACTCAGACGCTATGCGATGTGGATCACAGTGTGGTTACGGCACAGCAGTTCTCCAGCGTGGAGTGATCGACAACGGCATGTGAAGCACATTGTGAATGACAGTTTGTGATGAGGAGGACTGTGATGAGGAGGACTCGGTGTGAGGTGGAAAACCACCGGAGAGTACAGTGATGAAAATCTCTATTCCCAAGCCGTGCATGCTTCACATTTTAGAAATCCCAATTACTAGTACGAGCACTGTACTGTATGACAGGAGGAAACAGAGTGTGATGGCATCGCGGTGACTGACGGCGTGATGTTGCCACGCTGGAAAATATTGGCACACATTTCGTTTGTACCTCTGTGTGACTGTCGGTTCCAGGTCTATGGAAATTCGACGTCACACGAGCAATACATTACTTTAGTCGCTCTCGTGCGTGTTGAGAAATCGACACACAGAACAGCAGTCTCGCCTAATCTGAAACATTCCAGAACCATGTCTGAGCTTGGAACAGACAAACTCGCTGATCAGACAACTCCAATCCAGAACAAGCTGGCAAACCTGTTGCGGAGAAAGCTTCCTCAGCCAACCCTCCATCTATTCACAGTTCTGGGGGTAAGGTTGAGTCGAACGTGAGGGCCTGTCTCCTGGAGACTCTCCACCTGCAGACGACAAACAATAAGAACGGAAGTTAATCCCATCCCCCCAATCGAAAACCGGATCTTTTGGCAGTGCATTTTCTTTGTTGCGGTCTTTCACCCACTCTGGAAGTTTAAACAGCTCAAAAATACACAACGTGAAATTATCAAGTCCTTGATTGGGCTGTTTAGGGTGCTATATGGATATCACACGTGATGATTGTGTGCATCGCCCTTTTTACGTGTTCGCATGCTGACCGCGTGGCAAGTCGGAGGCCATCTCTTGGACGCTTCAACACTTTTCGTGGGCGCTTAGGGGGGATGGAACATAGCCCGTTCTCACCTGCGGCTGCTTTGAGGCATTTGTGCCGGGTTTTTAGAAAAACCCGGCCCACCCGGCACACTGAGCAGAGGCACCCTCTCCCCCTCCTCTTTGACCAGCAATACAGTAACCTCGGGCGGCGTGTCCTCTTCTCCACTCAAGCCTCTCTCCCTCCGCTCCGCTCCTCTTGTTCTCCGCTCTCCCCTCGAGCACGTCGCGTCGGGCTCGTGGTTTCCCACTCCTCACTTTCCATTTTCCCGTCGTCCGCACAAGTCGCCACTCGAAGAGGAAACCCGGTCTCGACATGGCCTCGCCCGTCAAGACTCCCGGCGTCGCCACGCCTGACGTCACGCCCTACGTCTCGGCGATCTGGGACTCGCGCCCGCGCAAGTTCAACAACGTGCTCCTTCAGGTCGCGCTGTTTATCCTCGGCATGGAGCTCGCCGAGCGCCTCAGCTACTACGGTATCAACCAGGGCCTCAAGAACTTCATGCAGAAGCGTATCGGCTGGAGCATCGTCTCGGCCTCGGCGCTCAAGTCGACGTGGACGTCGATCTGTTACATGACCCCGCTC
>JAADXJ010000406.1:0-23209 GCA_023337735.1 Pythium biforme
GTGCGCACGTTACTGTACACTGTAGCCGTCGCCGTCGACGAGCATTTTGAAATTCAGACCGTCAGTACTGAGCACGCCACTCCCAGCCATCATCACTGCCAGCATGAGAGTCATGATGGCAGCGCTTGGAAAGTCGTGAGTAGCACTGGATTCCTTTGAACTCAGACGCCGACGTACACATCGTGTACCGACGAGTGTTCAGTCCCGGAACTTCCCACCAAGGATCGCACAGCCTTGGTTGATACGCCGAGCATCGGCGTACATGCGGCGCCCAAGGCATTCGCAACACCCACCGGGCATGTCCCGTGTGGATTGTGACAGCGACTGACCGTCGTCGCTCGCGTGTTCCCCATACGGTCCATGCGGACGGGGATGGCGTCAGGGCTTGGCGCCATCGAAACTGCCACACCACCATGGACAGACGTGGCCTCGTGGCATCACGGATCGAGTCAAGTCCAGTCCATCAACAGAAGGGGTCTCGTCAATCCATGATGGATTCCATCCTGCCATTCCCCACGAGCAACCAACGAACCAACACTGCTGTTGGACACTGGATTTCCTACTGTTGGATCGTTGGCGCGCGGGGACCACCACTGCTGGTGACGAGGGTGACGGTGACGATACCATTTTCCTGCATCCATACTGTGTGTACGTATGAGTGGAACACCGCGCATCAGAACAGTTGACGGGTGTCTTCATCGACCAGGTCTGATCGGGTGCGAGTCACAGGTCGTGGACTACCACAGTCCCCGTGTCCTCGAGAGAGTCGGAGATTGATGGCCAATCGTGGGCATCGCACCTTCAAGCATTCCGTTGACGTGCGCGCACGCCTGTCACGAATCGCAACGATCACAGCGTCGTCTATCTCGCGACGTGTGATCCGACGACGTGGAAGTTCCATGCCGGAACACACATCCGCGAGATCGCTCACGCTCTCCTGGATTTTGTGGGCGAACACCAATGATCCAGTCTATCGCACCCTAAAAACTCTTGTCGGAACACTCGGCCCGAAACCTACGCTTACGCCAGAAGTTACGAATGGACGCGTGCCGCCCGCCGCTTGCACGGGCCGACGGGCGAGCAGTCTCTCGCACCGGCACGCCCTGCAACAGAACGTCAAACCACACCGGATAGATTTTGTTGGTCGCCCACGTCTTGTTGGTCAATCTGTGACGTGTGCAGCATCGGATCGCCTTTCAGCCAATCCTAAATCCATATGTTTTATCCAATCAGCGGGCAGTATCAAGTTCCATCACAGCACGCTCTTCTCACATCTACTGAGAAAAGGGAATCCACAGGAAGAATTCTTTCCCGCCAACTCCGGTACGGGACTCCGAGCGAATATGGCAGTCGTTGGTATTAATACCGCGCGCGCTGCCTCATGCGCCAGGCCCTTGCGGTCTATCGCGGCCATGAGGAAGCCCAAGTCTATCTTCGTCTCGTTCCCGTATGTCCGTCCGCGTACGTGACGTTCCATTTCTCTTTCATGGAGAACTAAATGCCGCCGCTGCTGCCGCGCGGCCGTCGCTACGATCCCGCAGCCCCCGACGACCACCACGACGACCACGACGACCAGCACGACGCTCACGACCCACGCGTCGAATCTCCTTCTTCGTCTAGTACTTCCTATCAGCTGCTGCGGCCGCTTACCAGCGAGGCGCGGCTCGGCCTGCGCCGGCCGGCGCTCGACGCCAACGCCAACGAACTCGACGACATGCCGCCCATCTTCCCGGCGCCGCTGAGCGTGCAGGGCATCAGGCCCACGCCAACGCGCCGGACGTTCCTGCCGCAGCTCGCGCACGCCAAGACGTTTGCCGAGCGCACAGTGGCAGCTCCGGACGATGACGCTCCGGAAATCCAGAGTCAAACCAACCACTCTCCGGACGACGAAGACACGGAGGACTTTAAGCGCGCAATGTGGGCCGGCCAGGCCAACATCCTCGTGACCGTGCGCGTGCGCCCGCACTGCGCGCACGACCGCGACGCCCAGGAGATCGTGCGCGTGCTCGACAACAAGCTCATTGTCGTGCTCGACAAGCACCAACAGATCTCCCATGGCGGCGGCTCGTCGTCTTCGCCGCTGCGGTCCGCTGCCATGGAGCCCGTGCCAGCGTCTGCCCTTTTGCAACAGCCACGGCGTGGCACCAGCAGCGTGGTTCACGCCGGCCACGGGCTGCGCAAGCTACGGAACGTCGCGTCGGCCCACCCGGGCCGAACAACGGGCCTAAAGAGTAACCAGAACAACAACCAGAGCGGCAGTGCCACTGCCACTGCCAGTGGCGCCGGTGCCAGTGGCTCCCAAAATGCGCGGTCCCGGGAAAAGCGGTACGCATTCGACTACGTGTTCACGCCGCAGGACGGCCAGCAGACCGTGTACCACCACACGACCAAGTTCCTCATCCACGGCGTGCTCAACGGCTTCAACGCCACGGTCTTTGCGTACGGCTGCACGGGCGCCGGCAAGACGTATACGATGCTGGGCACGCCCGACGAGCCCGGGATCATGGCGCTCACGCTCGACGATCTCTTCCAGAACATCGCCAAGGCCCACGCCGACCCGCAGGCCACGGTCGTGTACAAGGTCACGGTCTCGTTCCTGGAAGTATATAACGAGAACATTCGCGACTTGCTGGTCACGCCGCCGCCGTTTGGTGCCGTGATGTCGTCATCGGCGAATACTTCCGAGTTCCTGGACCTGCGCGAAGACCCCGTGAAGGGCCCCGTGGTCGCCGGCATCTCCGAGGTCGAGGCCAGCAACGCGCAGGAAGTCATGAAGCTTCTGCGACGCGGCAACAAGCACCGTTCGCAGGAGGCCACGGCCGCGAACGCCGTGTCGTCTCGCTCCCACGCTGTGCTGCAAGTGCTTGTCGAGCAGCGCGAGAAGAACTCGAGCAGCGAGTCGTTTGGGCTCGACGTCGTGCGTGGCGGCACGATGACGTCAACCGCCAAGTACGGCAAGCTCTCGCTCGTGGATCTCGCGGGCAGTGAGCGCGCGGCGGTGACACAGAACCGAGGCCAGCGGCTGATCGAGGGCGCCAATATTAATCGGTCGTTGCTCGCGCTGGGCAACTGCATCAACGCACTCGGCGAGAAAGGCGCTGGTGCCGCGAACGGCGGTTTTGTGCCGTACCGCGACAGTAAGCTCACGCGGCTCCTGAAGGACTCGCTCGGCGGCAACTGCCGCACGGTCATGATTGCGAATGTGAGCCCAGCGTCGGCTAGCATGGAAGAGACGCTGAACACGCTCAAGTACGCGAACCGCGCAAAGAATATCAAGACGACCGTCACGCGGAACGTGCTCAACGTCGAGCACCACCTCGCCGAGTACGCGGGCGTCGTCGCTGACCTCAAGGACGAGATCACGACGCTGCGGAAGCAGTTGGCACAGCAACCGGGCAGCGCGGCGGTCGCTCCTGTGGCGTCGTCGCCACGCTTTTTCGCGAACCGTACCAGCCCAGGACGAGCTGGCAAGGATCGACGGGCTGCTGACACAAACAATGACGACGACCGCGATAACGAGGATGCTTGGAAGCACGCCAAGCTGGCCGAAGCGCGTGGTTACATTGTGCAGTGCTTTGACCAGCGGCAGCAGCTGCGACGAAGCCTGTTGGAGATCGACCACTGTATCGACGAGCTCACGAGACAACTGAAGCAGACTACCACAGGGAGATCCGATGGACCAGAAATTACAGACGGGGTCGGCAGCGACAACAAGATGGCGAAGGAGAGGCAGCGTGATCTCGCGACGAGTATCTTGGAAGACATTGTTGGGAACGCATCATCCGACCAGCAGCTGAACGAGAGTGACCTGCATGGCGAGGCAAGCGCCACCCAGTACGAGCGACTCGAGGCCGGCACCCGCCAACTGCTCGTGCGCAAGACACAAATCGTCGCGCTCCTCGAACGAAACCAGTCGGTGATGGACGATTTCCGCACGGGCATTGAGCAAAGTCCGCTCTTTGAGACGAACGAGCTGCTGCGCGACGTGCTACTGATGGAATACCGCATGGGCGACCTGCAAGTCAAGAACACCGTCTATGCCGTGAAGCAGACGCTCCAAGACCATCAAATCGCGACGCTGCGGGCGCGGCTGTCCGGTCAAAACGCACAGGATGTGCGATCGCTAGAGGCGTCATACCTATGCAGAACCTTGGGGGAGCTACCCAGCCTCGATCTGGCGGCGCCGTTCACAGAGATGACGCGTCTTTTGTCCGCGAGCCAGTCGAAGCGAGACGCCGAAGAGACCTCGGAGGTCCACTCGACTCGAAGTAGTACGGGCTTTGCCTTCCTGGACGACCTCCGCGATCGGTTTTACGACCGCAGCAAGGCCCAACAAGTGCTCGGACCACAGCATCACGAGCCCACCAAGTCTACCAACGGAGGTGGCGGTGGCAATGCCGCCTCAAACAATGGGCTCAGTCCTCGTCGCCAGTGGGGGATCCATCTGAACAACACGTCGTTGCCCTACATCCGACTCAAGAAGAAGAGCACGCCACCGACAGTCATCACAGCGGCTTCAACTTCCGGCACGGCTTGTTCCGTCTATGCGAGTAGCGCAGCCGACCCGATCGGCCAGTTGCGCGTTGCTGGATCGACGGCGTCGGCCGCGCCGTACCTTAAAGTGCTCAAGCATCGGCGGAAGCTCCAGCACCGCAGCAGTTCCAGCGGCAGCAGCCACAAGAAGCTCCCAGGCCTCCAATCGACACCTTCATGACGGCCACAACTCTTCATGGGCAGCCTCATCGACTTAGGCATCTATCAAAGGTTCGTGCAATTATTCAGAACACGCAGCTCTTCTTTCTCCTCGTTTTCTTTTGTTTTCTCTGCTCGTAGTCAGTCCGTTGAGTGTGTGGTACGTGCCCGTTCTCTCACCGTAGAAGCTCGGCATGGACACCGATCGACTTGTTGCGCTTGCGCGGGAACTGACGCGGCGAGGACGCGTCTCGCTGGTCGTCCCGGTTGCTGTTGGCTGTCGCGTTCGTGCGCAACCGCGAATCGTCGAGCGACAAGTCGACGCTGTCCGACAGTTTCTCGCGGATATCTTCGTAGAAGCGCTTGAACTGGAAGATCTCGACCTGCCAGGCACAGTCTCCAACGTTAGAACCCATCCCACGACCCCCACGCGCCAAGGTGTTCGTCTTTATCACGCACCTGTCCGCGCCGGAATTCCACCAAGTACACACCGCGCTGAAAGAGGAAGACTTGGACCGTGCACGTGAGCACGTCGCCGTAGCACACTTCCATTTGGTAACTGTCCCAGTCGATCGTGACGCGCTGTGGCGGCTCGTGCGGTGCGCTTAGCATTGGTACGGGGCTCGGGTCGTGGGTCAGGATGGTCTCGATCTTGGAGAGCACGAGCTGTGCCGGCAGCGACGTGATGAAGCGCGTGGACCGAGCGACCAGATCGGCCTGGTAGGAAGGTGGTGGGCATGCTCCTGTCGACACTGAGGACGCAGACAAAGACGTCGAAGAAGCTGAGACACGGGCCGAGCCACTCAACGGCGTGTTGGGCACCGAGTGCGAGGACGACGACACGAACCGTGGGCGTGTCCCGGTCTCGGCTGCATCGGCAGAACTGCTCGTGGAGCGCTCACGGAACGCCGGTGTGGTCGCGAGGTTGATCGACAAGTTGGCCTGGTCGAGGCGGATCTCCTCGAACGCCGTCTGGATCGCCTCAAACTTGAAGCCTTTGCCAAAGCGGCTGAGGAAGAGTTCGGGCGGCGAGTTGCGGCGGTGGTAGTAGTTGTTGCGCTCCAAAAGCGACGAGCGAGTGGAACCCGTCGCGAGCGGCGGCGACGTGAAGCTCCGGCGAGACGCCGACGACGACGACGGCATCGACGACAAAGGTTGTGGGGAATCGATGCTGCTTTCCGAAGACACGGAGGGAGTAGAAGAACGAGCGTTCGTCGGTGGTAGCTCGGCGCTCGCGAACGAAGGGCTGCGCTGACACTCGCGCTTGAGCGCGCTGCTACCGGTTATTTCTGCGTCGTCTTTCTCGCACGTCTTGCGTGACGCCGCTGCCTCGGCATTCGTCGTCGCTACCGTCTGGTCCATCGAAAACTGGAGCGTTGTCGCGGTGGGGGCGTCGTCGTGCTCGCGATCCGAGTGACGCGGCGAGTTCACGGGCGTTTGGCCGGACGACAGAGGTGCCGTCTCGTCGACGGACGGCATGTAGCCGCTGCTCATCAAGTGCGCGCGAAGCGCTGCCTTTTGTGGGGATGGCGGCACGCCCAGCGACGAGGAGGAGGAAGAAAGCATCATGGACGAAGCGGTCGGCGAGCGCGCGTGGAGCGGCATGCGGTTGAGCCCACCGGGGGACATGGCCGCGTTGCGAGGCGTCCAGCGCTGCTGCTGCTGCTGCGTTTGTGGCGGCTCCGCGGCGGTGGTCGCCACGACCGGCACGGCCATGTCTCGGAAGCTTGCGGGTGACGGTCCGTTTCCCGGGGCTGGCGGCGCGTGGAGCATCGACGAGGACGACGACGGCGAGGCCTCGGGGTTTTCTGAGTAGTTGGAGCGCCGCGTGAGCCGTTCGCCTAGCACCCACGCGTGGCGCTGGGCTTCCTCCACGGAGAGCCGCATGGTCGGGTCCGGGTACAAGAGCTGCGTGATCAATGACTTGACTTCGAGGGAAAACTGCGCCGGGAAAAACCACGCCGGGAACGCGCCTTCGTCCACTGGGTCCTCGTCACTGTACTTGGTGTTGTAGCACCACTTTTTGAACTTTTCGTACCGCAGGCACTTGAGCAGGTCCTTGCCAAAGGGCAGATTGCCGGCAAGCATGGCGTACACGATGACACCGATGGACCAGGCGTCGGCCTTGGCGCCGTCGTACCCTTGGCCGGCGTCCATGAGCACTTCTGGTGCGACGTAGTGCGGCGAGCCCACGACTGACCGCAGTCGCCGGATCGCCTGCACGGTCGCCGATGCGTCCTGGCTTCCTTCTCCTCCGCCTCCGCTTCCTTGTTCGGTCATGGCAAAGATCGCCGAGAGCCCAAAGTCGGCGATTTTGAGCGTCGAGACTTCTTCGTTGTCGGCGAGCAGCAAGTTCTCGGGCTTGAGGTCGCGGTGGCACACGCCCGAGGCGTGGCAAAAAGCAACGCCCGAGATGAGCTGCTGGAAGTACCGTCGCGCCGTGTCTTCGTCCGTGCCGCAGTCGAGCTTGATGCGGTCAAAGAGCTCGCCGCCGGCCGCGAGCTCGAGCACGAGAAAGGTCGTGCACTTGCTGTCCTGCACGAGCTCGAGCGCTTCGTCGAGCCGCAATACATTCTCGTGGAAGCCCAACCCAGACATGTTGCAGATCTCGCGGTGGATCGTGCGCCGCGTCGAGGCAAACTTGATGAATTTCTTGGGGATCTTGGGGATCGTGAGCGTTTGCTGCTTGACCTGCACGTCCTGCGTCGCGTCCTCGAGCAGCGCAAACTTGCGGTCGACGTCGTCGTGGAAGTCGTCGACCTGGAGCTCGGAGCCCCAGACGTCGATGCACTGCGGCAGGCTCAGCTCACGGAGCGCGCCCGAGCGTGGGTCCTCGTACGCCGCGACCGCCTGCTTGGTCGACGGGTGGATCAGCCACCACACATTCCTGGACATATATATGCAACCACACGGTTAGACCCACTGCCAGGACTTAGTAAGCTGGACACTACTAGTATAGACGCACTCGAGCCGCATCCGTGTCTCGACCGTAGCGAAGCGCGCGCTGCCGCCGGGTGTGAGGTTGCCGCCACTGCCACTGCCGCTGCCTCCGCTGCCGTGGCGGGAGTTGTAGGACACCTGGTCGCGCGGGAGATCGTTCAGGGCGTCGAGCGCGTCGTCGTCGTCGTCGTGGAGGAGGTCGTCGGCGTTGGGGTTGGTGGGCTCGAGCGGTTTGCCGCGCACGGCGACGATGCAGCGCGAGAGCAGCGACGACGGCAACAACTTGTAGCCCACGGGGTTCAGGATCTTGATGGCGACGTGCTGGCGAGAGAAAACACAGCAGGAAACTCAGATCTCAGTCTTTGTCCAGCCAAAAAACCCACCCCAAAAATATGTTGGGCGGAGAACGTACGCGTTTCGTGCGCGCACAGAACGCTTCATAGACACTGCAATCGCCACCAAAACAACAAAACACAAACCGCCAACAAACAGGTCAGCACTGGAAATGTCCCTGGAACGATGCCAAAAAAAGGCACGAGGAAACACGTACACGCCGGCCGCGCCGCCGCCGAGGTAGCCGCCCAACTCGTAGTAGAGCTCACGCCCGCTGTAGATGGTCTGTCCGTCGTAGTGGTCGACCTTGAGGATCTGCCGCTTGCGGCGGCGCTCGTTCATCATCCTGCCACGTGGACGTCCGTCGCCGGAGAACTGTTCTCGTTAACCGCGGCAAGCGCTGCTTCTGTCGGTCGTTCAGGATGGCACGCGTCCAGAGATGGGGATCCTCCCTCCACGCGACGCTGCACACACCCGTGGTAGAGAGAGAGAGACAGAGAGAGGGACAGTGGAGGCTTCGAGACCGCCGATGAGGCGCGCGTTCCGTGCCGTCTCTTCCGCTTTTCTTGTCCAATCCGGCGGCAGCCAGGGAGTGTAGTGGTGGTGGTGGTGCTGCGCACGTGCCCTGTGGTGCCGCGCCCGCTGAGCTTCCGGTCGGTCCGCTACGCACCAACTCTTTTCTCTCTGGCAAAGTAACCAACAGAACATTTTTTTCCCTCCACAGCGACGGACGCCGTCTCAGTCTGGTCTGGAACCTCAAAAACATCCAATCGGGTTCTGGACGAAATGTGATTTTGGCCAACGACAACGGCCGAGGGTGCAAACCCTGGCCAAAATTAGGTGAGTGTGCCTTTTTGTTGGATGTTGGCAGATCGTTGGAATAGTAGGTACGACACCATGGCCAATGGCGCTGGCAAGAGGTGCCGTCCGTGACGTGTGGGTGATCCATGCGTCCAAAAGAGTTCGAACGTTGATGGATCTTGCGGAAGCAGAAACGGCGAAGCACCATAGAGACAGGGGAACAACAAGCATTAGAACTGAATGGTGCATGTCAGATACGCACGTACTAGGTTGTGGGAATATCTGGCTCGCGTCTGGGACAGGGAATCTGGATCACTTTCCTCTGGCGGAAGTGGCGGCAGTCAAAATGGTGGTGAACTCGGAGGTCAACCGGCAAACAAAACAACAAACTGCGCTGTGCGCTCATACCGTAACCCCAAAAGACTAAATTCCAACGTTGGCGGCCGTTCTAGACTTTCGTACGCGTCGGTATGTGGAGCATTCGATGCTGGTCGTCCCCTCCGGTCGATCTGGCTGAAGTTGAAGCAGCACGGATTTGCGCGATCTGACAACAACTGAAAAATAGGCGCACAGCATCTCAGATGACACAGCCCCACGGTTGGTCTAAACCCGAACTGCGATTGCTGGGTTTCATCCAATCCATCGGCTATAGATTGCGTCATCACATCTTACACAACCTGCTGGCGAACACCACCATCACTCCTGATCTGTCGCCATGCATCTCCTGCGAGCAGCTCAATCTGTTGGCTCAAGATCCATCGCAAAGATCCACAACAAGACCATGAGCTCGGCGTCGCTGTTCAAGGGCGTGAAGCTCGTCAACGCCAAGGGCGACGAAAAGGACGGAGACGAGTGTCTACGCGGCAAGATGCTCGCGCTGTACTTTGCGGTGAGCGGCAACGACGCCTGATGAAGTTTGATTGTTCGACGAGGCACAAGAGTTGCTGACGAATTCTGTGTGTCTGTGGCACCATGTTGTCAGGCGGACTGGTGCCCGGACTGCCGCGAGTTCCAGCCGGCGCTCAACGCGTTCTACAAGGACGTGAACAAGGATGGAGCCGCGCTCGAGCTGGTGTTCGTCGGCTCAGACAACAACGAGGCCGACCAAGTGGCCCATTTCACGGACAAGCAAGGCCCGTGGTGGATGGTCCCGTTCGACAACGCGCTCCGCAGTGAGCTCAAGCGCAAGGTACGAAACACGCAGATCTAAAAGTGGCTGACCACGCATGCGTGCATGTTTGTCGAACGTGCGACTAACTGCTCAACGCCGGTTATTGTGGTGGTGTGCATTGTAGTACGGCGTGTGCGCCGGCAAGGAGAAGGAGGCCGTCGGTGTTGTCGATCGTCTGGGCGGTATCCCGAGCCTTGTCGTGGTCCAGCCCAACGGCGACCTCATTGACCTCCACGGCGTCGACAAGATCGAAACGGACGGCGCTAAGGCCGTCGACGCCTGGAAGAAGCTCTTCACGGCGTGATTCTGATTCCAGAGGGCCCAAATCCATTCCAAAAGGGACGCACGACTAGCGGGAGATGCCATGACTCGCCCCGTCCCCACAAAGAAATATACACACTCTTTAGCGCAGAGGAGCACAACCACGTCGATACCATGGAGATCTCTTCTTGGGCTTGGAACGAATCCAATCGCACCGCGCTGTCGCCGAGTGTCATGTGTGCGCGACCATCATTCTCCGCAGATAGTTGGACCTCTTCACTGCCGTGGAATAGGGCGGATGGCATTCTCCAAGTTGACTCGTGGGATTTCAATTTGACCATGGCGACGTTCTTCCGCGGCGTGGAGCTGGTGAACGCAAAGGGCGAGACGGCGCTCGGCGAGGACGTGCTGGCCGACAAGATCGTCGCGCTCTTCTTCTCGGTAGGCCCTATTTACAGCCCATCCATCGTATAGGCCATGTCTGCTTTGCGCTAAATTGACACGTTGAACAGGCCGACTGGTGTCCGTACTGCCATGACTTTTTGCCGGCGCTACAGACGCTGTACGAGGAGGCTAACGCCGAGGACGCCAAGCGCCTAGAGATCGTGTTTATCAGCTCGGACAACGACGAAGCGCAGTTCGCCGAGTACTTTAAGACCCACCATGGCGCGTGGTGGGCGATCCCACACGCCAATGAGACGCTGCGCGCCGACATCAAGCGCAAGTACGAGGTCGCCGGCCGCAAGGAGCTCGTGGGGCTCGGGCTCGCTGACCGGAAGGGCGGCTTACCGACGCTTCTCGTGGTCGACAATGCCGGCCACACCGTCGACTACGACGGTGTGGACAAGGTCAACAAGCTCGGGCTGGGCGCCCTCGACAACTGGGAGAAGGAGCTGCTCGCGCGACCGTAAGAGATAGGGAGAATAATTTCCATTGAGTGCACGGCCCGCGCCCTTGGTTACCTTTGAATGTTGGGTTGCTGGTGAATGGGTCATCACCTCCTTGAAGGGCTTCGACCCTTATACTTACTTCACACCCCACCAAAAATGACGACGACTTGTTGCGACGGACAATGAATATAATACTCCACACTGGTTCGGCTTGGGTGTTAGGCCGAGACGGAGACGCTCACGATGGACGACGAGGAGCGCGCCGAGGCGATCTCAGCCGACTGCGAGAGCAACTGGTCGCCGAGCGCCTCGAAGGACTGGCGGCCGATGTCATGGTGCTGCTGCTGCTGTTGCTGTTGTTTTTCTTGTTGGGACGCGACCATTTCCGTGTACAGCGCGTTGCCGAGCTGCGCAAACATCTCCGAGCTGAAGCCTTCGGGCAACTGGGACGTGAGCTCGTGGAAGTCGTTCAGCACGGTGTCGTTGGCGTCGCCGTTCGCAAGCAAACTCGCGAGCGCGTCATCGCCATCTTCGAGGCTGTTTTCGTGGGCTGTTTGGATCGCTTGGAACACGCGGTACAGCTGCTGGAGTCGCGACCAGGCTTGTGCGGCGTTACGCTCCTCCTGGCTCACGTGGGACACGAGGCTGCGCGCGCGGTAGCGCAGGATTTCGGGGCGCTTGAGGCGTGAGCCGCGCGCGAGTTCCTCGACCAGCAAGGGCACAGGACCGTCGGTGCCCAGGCACGCATGGTACACGTCTGGCGACGGATTTTCGTCGCTGGGCTTCGAGTCGCTTCGGTCGGCGCTGTCGTGGCCAGCCGACTGGACGGGCACGCGGCGGCGCGCGCGCGCCAGACGACGGAACATTACGCGACAACGAGTGAGACTGAACGGGGATGCGCGCGAATGCGGAGGGCGCGGACACGAGCCGTAGCGGCGACCAGACAATCCCTGGCGGCGGAGCGACGGCTGCTGTGTGCGGGCGATCGGCAAGCGGCAGTGGCCTGTGTCGGGCGAGTGCTCTGCGATAAGGACCAAACAAGAAGCCGCCGGTTGGGTGGGCCGATTGTTCTCTCCGGCAAAGCGAAGAGGAGCTGCCAAGTAACGAGAGTGATGGTGGATTACGGTACGCTCCGTTTTAACAGTTAGAAATGGTTCGTATCTAAAGTCTGCTTCTATACAATAGTGGCTCCATGGAGGGATCAGAGGGAAGTTCACAGTACTGATGATGTTGAAGTTGGGAGCACTCCTCCGGCCGACGGACCAGTGGCTTTGAGGCAAAATAGTCCAGCGGCCTGTGGTGACCAGTCGGGCGACCCCTTAGACACGGCTTTCTGGTCGAGCGGTGGCGCGTCTGGGAATCATACCGTACCACTTGTTTCAGCCACGCCATGGAGTCCTCTCCTGTCCACGACGCCAGACAAGTCTTGGTCTGTTCTGAATGAATACTCGCGGGATCATGTTGAAGCTGGTCCACCACGCCCGCACGATCTAAATCCGCGTAAAAGGCAGCGTCTGCGAATCGCACCCAACAAACACTCCACGCCTAGGCAATGCCGACTTGGACCAAGGTGCTCACCAGGTTTAAATGCGTGTCGCTCGGGTGCACTGTGCGCGCGTTGTCCGCCGCGGTCTACCGTAAATTTAACTTTCGGGGACCAATGGGCGGCATCGAAACGAACCTTCCTCGTCGGTGATTGGGCATGGGAGTCCTACCCGTCCCACTGGGACGGGCTTTTTCTTCGAAGCACCGCCAATGCGGCTGGGCACTACGCAACCTCGCCCTCTTGGGAGTGCCCACCTGGGCCGATGCCCCAGCTGCCGTCAGGAGAGAGCTGGGCGGGCAGCTGCGCCGTTTTGGGGAGGCGCCCCCTGCTGCAGGGCCTGCATGTGCAGGGGTTTGCGCGCTCATCCTCATGCGGTGATCCGCGCATGTTCGTCTTCGCTTCAGCGCCAAGGCAGCTGTAACAGCGAGGCCAGAGCCCCGTGGAATGTCGAAGGATGGCCGGCAGGGCGCCGCGTCCCTCGAAGGATCGCCTCTCAGGAAACGCTTTCGGCTTGCAGCTTCGGAACAGGCAGGCTTGAGACCCCCCACTGCTGTCTGGTTATTGCCAAAGGCTCGCTTGCGGCCTATTCATTCCATTCCGCCATTTGCGTAGTGGGGTAACGCTCGTCATCGACCACCGAAGGAAATGCCGGCAACAGAAGTGAGCCCGGCTTTGCGGCGACGTCTTTCTGACGATGCCCGACAACTGCTTCGTACGGCCTTGAGTGCTGGTCCAGGTCCCCGTACCGTGAATTCAACGTCCACGACGACTACCGACACTGCCACGGGCGACTTGCGTGCGCTGTCGTTGGCGGACCGTCTCCAGAACTTCCGAGGCCAGATCCGCCTCGAAGTGCCCAGCATCTCGAACGCCGTGCGGTTGCGGATCATCGTGTCGGACGCGACCTACATTCTACGATACCACGTCGAATGCCTCGACGCCGAAGTCTGTGTGTTTAACAAGGCCGGCGCGGCGACGTCCTGGGTCACGACGGCGCGCGGTGAAAACATCCAGCTGCGCACGTACGTGAGCCTACCGTCCTCCCATGCGGACGTGTGCCAAGAGATCTCGACGCTGATCGACATCATCGAGGCCATCGATCTGTTTGACGTGTTCCGCGCGTGCCTGAACGCCGTACCCGTGCCCAGCAGCCCCGGTGCACAGTACCTCACGAACCGCGTCGCGTACACGTCGACAACTGACAAGTGCACCTACATGTTTGTCCTCGACCGCGGCTCGGGCAAGCCGCTTGCTGTGACACAGACATCGTCGCCGACCGCGCTGGGTGTCGACAGCGTCAACTTGATCGTCGAAGACTATCTCCGATACGAAGGCGGCATCGACGTGCCCACTGGCATCAAGTCGGATGTCGAGCTCATGGTTGACACGGCGATGGATTGCTTCGCGCAGTGGTCTTCGCACGGCCAGCGCCGGCTCCACGAGGTGTTTGACATCATTGACAAGGACGAAGACGGCTTCATCTCCGGCCAGGACGTGTACGCGCAGCTGCTCGCAGTGGGCCACTCGCAAAAGCAGTGCTCCAACATCGTGCTGGAGATGGCGCGCCTGCTGTGCGACACCTCGGACCCGGCCGAAGAGTTTGGCTTTTACAAGTTTTGCGGCTTCTGGGTGACCATGCTCGCGGACTCGTACCGCGTCTCGGACCCTGCGAACGAAGCGACCGTGCTGGGCGCCTTTGAGCGGCTCTTCCTGGGGCTGTGAGTGTTGCATGAGGAGCACACCACTACGCGTCATGTGTGTGAAGTTGAGTTCAGGTGATATACCAGAAACTGCCTTGCGTAGGCACCTCTTTTAACGTCTATCTAAATACATGTCGAACGTCTAAATATCCCACAGCAAACGGCAGCTACTTCGCGGAAGGGCGCGCGACGAGATCGCAAGTCTGCTCGCCCACACAGTACGTACTGTCGCCGGCATCCCCAAAAAACGATCCAGGAGGTGGTCAGATGAAGGCCGTTAGAGGTCTGCTGTACGCGGGAAGCTGCTTCGATCCTGACCAGCATCTGAGACAAAGGTATAGACCAGGAGCGGTGAATCTCGAGCTGATATCGGGAGCGACGAGGGCACAACGCACCATTCGCGGTGGCGGTTCGTCCAAGATGGCTACATTGCGCCGGTTCGGTCCCCCGGTAAAGTGCCTTCTCAGCTGATATTTCTTCTTTCTGTCAAGCGGTTCGCGGTGAAGTCGCGCCGAAGGTTCGCGTTGGTTTCCGTGGAAACCGTGGCTGAGGCGCGACGCGTGTGAGCCACTTGACCTCCGTTGGAAGGAGGGCGGCAGGAGGGAGGCACAAGCGATCTTTCGACGCGTATAACGGTAGGTTTCCTGAAACGAGCGGCCAGCGAAGGCAGTCACAGAAGGGAGCGGCTGGAGGTGGTAGAAATGTATTTGAACCCAAGATGTTTGTTGGGATTTTAACCCCTACAAACATCAGGATGATAGCATGCCATATGTCGTTGACTTGATTGGCTTGCTGGGGTTCCTCTGTTTTATCCAGTCAAACTCAGGATCAAAACAGAACAAAAAACCATTTTCCTGGGTGGGTCGTCATCCTGCGTGTCGCTAAAAACGAGGGTCGCCATCATGCTCATGTGTGTGCACGTCCCGATCTCAGATTGGATCATGGATCCCTCCCCTGCTCCACTAAGCGACACGGCCCCAGCAACATGATCCGTTCTTTACAGTGTTAGACCAGGAAGTGCATCCCAGAACAAGAAATGGCAGTTTTTGTTCCGACACGGTGAGAATGTGCTCTGGTCGGTTCGTTTCGCCTGCGCGCTTTCTTTCTTTCTTCCTTTGTTTTTGTTCCCAAGCGTGAGTGTGGGAGTTCGGTTCTGTACCTACTGGACCGACAGCGGCCACAACCTTCTCAAAGGCAATACATAAGACAGAACGCTCTTCGCTTCCTCCTCCCCCCCGCACACACGCGCGCGTACACGAGAAGACCGCACACGACGCGCCGCTCGACGTCAGAGGCCCACTCGCTGCGATCCGCTGACTCGCGCAAGTCCCCTTCCTCCTCCTCCCACGATGCCCAAGAACACCGAGGCGATCCGCCTGGCCGAGGCCTCGGACTGGAAAGGGCTCCAGCGGCTCATCGAGATGGCGCCCGAGTACGCCCATGAAGTCGGCGACTACGGCATGCTGCCGATCCACTGGGCCTGCACCGAGAGCCACGTGCCCGTGGCGCTGCTCACGCAGCTGCTCGCGGCGTTCCCCGACGGCGCCAAGATCAAGAACGACGCCGAGCTGCTGCCCCTCCACATTGCGATCCGCGCGCGGGTCGAGCCCGAGTGGCTCGAGCAACTCGTTGACCAGTACCCGAACGCCGTCCACGTCGACGCGCCCGAGGGCGTCAGCGTCATGGAGCTCGCCAACCAAGTCGGGCTCCACAGCGACGGCCTCAAGATCTTGCAGCGCGCGGTCGAAGATTCGCTGCCCGAAAATGACAACAGTCATGGTCACGATGACCACCCGGAGCGCGATATGGCCGACTGGCAGGCGCCGCGGAAGCAGCCGCCGCCCATGCTCAGCAAGGTCTCGCCGCTCGAAGGATTGCCGGCCAACTTTGGCCGCGGCAGCAACAGCAACAACAACACACCCGTGAGCCCGGCCGAGTCGCTGCGGTCCATCAGCAGCGACGAAGACGGCGGCCTCGATGAGCAACCAGTGATGGGCCGACTGGTCTCGCCGACCTCGAGTCACTCGAGCTCAGGCAGTGCCAACACGGCGCCGATCCCTCGCACCACGCCACCGCTCCGAAGCCGACTCAACTCGTCGTTCCGCAAGCACTCGCTGGACTACCACGCCCACGCGGCAGCCGCAGCGGCCGCGGCAAGACAGCACCAAGAGATGATGCAGCAGCGCGGACGGCTTCCAGATTCGCAGCCGCAGCGCTCGATGTCCATGCTCAGCGGCCGCCACCAATCGCTGCCCGTGATCCCGAGCTTCGAGCACGTCAAGTTCATGTACCCGCGCCCGCACGATCAGTACGACGACCAGTCATCAGAGGAAGACGAAGGCAACAACCTCACGTACCACCACTCGGCCGGCGGTGTGCGCGAGATGAACCCAGAGGGCGGACGTGCATTCGAGTCACCGCCCGAGTGGAAGCGCGACGACGAATGCTCGATCTGCCGCGCGAGCTTTGGCATGTTCAAGCACCGTCACCACTGCCGCAACTGCGGCAAATCCATCTGCAGCCAGCACAGCGCTGACAAGAAGATCATGATGGAGTCGAAAGGGTTCACGACGCCACAGCGCGTCTGTGTGACGTGCTACGCCATGATCACGCACAAGCAGTCGAAAGAGGCGACCGTGCTGCCGTCGCCGCTCGACGGGTTGCTACAAGGCGCCAAGATCACGGGCCCCGTGGCAGCGTTTCACCAGCAGATGCAGCAGCAACAACACCATCCGCACCCGCAGGTGCAGAGCGCGCGGAGAACGTCGGCGACGGCGTTCATGGGCATCTCGTCGCCCGGGTCCGCGGGCCAGCGCAGCAGCACGCGGTCGTCGATGACGGTATCTATGGGTGGTAATGTCAATGGCGCGAAGGACGCTGCGGGTGAGCACTGGGCAATGCAGGCGCAGATGAACGAGCTGCGCCACATCGTGGCCGCGCAGCAGCGGCACATCGAGCAGCTCACGCAGACCAACATGCAGATGCAACAGCAGATCCTCGAGCAGGAAGAGCTCAAGGCCGAGACCATGCTGCTCATCACGCAACTCATGACGCGCGTATCCGTGCTCGAGCTCAACCGCCACGACGACGAGCACGACGACGAGCACGACGACGACGACGACCCGGACGGTCAGTATGACGAAGACGACGACGAGGCCGATGAATCGCTGCGGCGTCACCTCAGCGGCTAGAGGTCTCGCTTTGTCGTCGCCGGCTTCTCGCTGCTCTTTGTGTTTCTTCTTTCAACGTCTTCTCTCAGACCCCACTGCAGTTCACTTGTGCACTACAACCAAAGTAATTCATTCCCTTCCCTCCTCTTCTTCCCCTTGCACTTCTCTCGCTCCTGTCGAAGCTTTCCATGCCGTTTCAAACGTTAGGTATATTTTATATCCGATCCGGCGCCCGTGTCAGTTGAGCTCTTTCTTCCCGTCGAGCGCCGCTCGCATCCGTGTTGCGCCGTCCTGTATCACCTCACGGAGACAATGCTATCCTCTTCGGTTTCATCACCCACGGGCGCCGAGCGTCTCTGCTTTCGGTTCTTCTTCGGCATCTCTTCTTTCAGTCGATTCTTTACTGCGAGAGCGTCGGTCGCTCGCCGACTTCGGCGCGCTCGTACGCGACCTTGGCGCCGCCGTGGGAGGCGTGGCTGTCGTGGGCAGGCGCGTGGGAGCCGCCCGAGGCGCCGGCGATCGCGTCGACCACACAGTAGATGCTGAAGATCGCGGCTGCCGTGCCGAGGCCCGTGAAGGGCTTCTTGGCGCAGTTAGAGATGAACGGGTGCTTGCGCCAGGCGTCCTGGTGCGCGAGAACCATGGTGCTTCTGCTGTGCGGTGGTCGTTCGGATTCCAGGAGCTCCACACTGGAAGGAGGGACGCCACCACCGCAATTCACATTTTCGACGTCGATAATCAAATCAATTCATTTATGAATTGATAGCAGTTGAATTGCACGAACGAGATATGAATTGAGAGCAGATGTGCTGGCTACAATTCGGGACACATTGGATTTTACGTCCCGAATTGGAGTTCTGAGATATCGAACCAACCCAACGCTCGTAATTTTCATTTTCAGTCCCCAAATCCATGCACCCAGCGAAGTGATTGCGAGAGTGATGGTCTGTGCCACCCGAACCCAGTTGCTTGGGACAAAAAGCGTTGACCAAAGGCAACCGTCACAACCAAAACCGCATCAAACCAAGCAAGCAGGAGCCACAAGAAGCATGGGCTGCAGCAGTAGTCAGGAAGACACCGCCGCTGCGTATAACAAGAACTCAAGCGCAGCGCCCGCGGCACGCGCCGTGCCACCGCCCCGCGGCGGCGGGTTTCACGCGATTCCTGACCGCTACGAGACACTCGGTACGACTACCGCGTCTAGCTGGTCTTAATAATCGGCGAGTCTAACTGACGGACGTCTAAATTGTCGACAGCCGAAGTACAGGCAGACCTTCGCCGCGCGGGTCTCGAGTCTTCGAACCTAGTGGTGGGCATCGACTTCACCAAGTCGAACCAGTGGACTGGTGAACGAAGCTTTGGTGGCCGCTGCCTCCACGACATTGATCCCTCGGGCTTCGTGCTGAACCCGTACCAGGTGCGTTGTCTTGCGTCTAAACCCAGGAGGTCTATCGCCACTGTGGGAGCTGCTCCATTTAGACGCTGATATATCTTTCACTCCCTCAGAGCGTCATCTCGGTGATCGGCCGCGTGCTCGAGCCCTTCGACGACGACAACATTATCCCGGCGTATGGGTTCGGCGACCTCAACACCAAGGGTGATAGCTGCTTCCCGCTGTCGACAAACCCGCGTGGCTGCCAGGGCTTCATCGAAGTGCTAAGCCGCTACAACACCGTCACTCCGACGCTCAAGCTGTCTGGACCGACGAACTTCGCGCCCGTGATCCGCCAGACGATCCAGGCCGTGCAGCGCGAGGGTGGGTACCACATCCTGGTGATCATCTGCGACGGACAGGTCACGAACGAAGAGGCCACACGGCAAGCGATCGTGGAGGCGTCGAACTGGCCGATCTCGATCATTTGCGTCGGCGTTGGTGATGGTCCGTGGGAAATGATGAACGAGTTTGACGACAAGCTGCCGACGCGCCGGTTTGACAACTTCCAGTTTGTGGAGTACAACGTGGTCATGCAGCTGAACAAGAAGAACCCGGAGGCGGGCTTCGCGATCAGTGCGCTGATGGAGATCCCAGGTGCGTACATCTCAACGATGAGTGTTGTTCGAGAAATGTGGCATGGTGCTGATGAACGGCTATGTTGTTGTTATCAGAGCAATACCAGACGATTCGCCGCCTTGGCTACCTCTCGCACTAACAACCACTCGGACGAAAAATTGCCATCACGACCGCACTCTCATTTTTGATCGATGGATGCTACCTCTGTCCACACAACAACAACGAATCACGCGCGAGCACACCCTCGAACACCTCGTACAACTGCGAAACAATCTTTTTCCTGTTACGGCATCGTAACATAGCGACCAACGACTCTCAGGCTGGGTTAGAGATCCATGACCTTCAAAGCTCAGGCGGAAAGATCACCTGATCCAAGCCCTTTTGCAACCAGGTCATCGCCACGTTGAGGCAGTGACCATGAAATTATCAGCGTTGAATATCGAACACAAGACAGCGTCGTGATTGCTTCTCTCACGCTAGTCGCTCGTTGATAAACTGGATCCAGTACTTCACACTACTACTACGTTCTGCTAATATCACGCTCACGCGAGCGCTGCCCATGTACCTGAAGGATGCTCGACTCGCATGACGTCGGATGCGAGAAACAGCTACATGAACCCAACGTTGAAGTGGACCACCACCACTCTCAAGGTGGGACCCACATTCACATTGAAATGTGGGAGCCACCGTTCGCTTTATGATCGCCCTAGAGACCGCGGCCATGTATATGGCTGTAGTTCATGTGGCCTGTTCATACGGCACGCACCTGATGATTGGGTTGAACCATGCTTCGCTTCCGTAACGGAAGCAGCGCTATTAGTACCTGCATGAGGCGCATGCGTGTTCCGTGGATGCAGTCAAACGTGGTGAGGCGCAGTCAACGGAGTGCTACCGACCCAGCGACGACAAGAGTCAGCCATTGGTATACCACCGGGGATCCTCTGAACTGGGGTCCTGCTCCCCACTTCTGATCCCGTTCTCTCGCAACTCGAGTGCGAGCTGGACGGTGCGTGCGTACGCCATTGCGATTGGATGTCGCGGGGAGAGCACACCTCGGGTGCTGAGAGTGACGCCAAATGCGTGGAGCGTGGCAGTTAGTACCAGAGTTGAGTGCACTGTATTCTATTCAGATTGGGATGGTCCGACCCGTGGCGTTCCTGACACCACGCTAATTTATTGTTTCCGGTTTGTTTGTGATTTCTGCTTAACTGCACGGGCATTTCCAGGCTGGCAATATCTCTGGCCGTGTGCAATGCCGAGGATCCTTGAAGAGATCTCTTTGCCACGACGCTGCCTTAGTTATTGGATGCGGAGGAAAAACCTCTCATACGCTACGGGTCCTGTAGTGTATCGTGTCTTGACTCTCCCACAGCCGTACGAATCGTGCTACGATGCCAGCGTGTGTCGTGTGTCTGCAACTGGCCTCCACATTGAGGCCAGCTACCCGTCCAATGATCGCAACAAACCAGTCACTGTCCAGGCACGTCCACTGATTGCAACAAACCAGTCACTGGGAGGCTTTGAAAGTCCCTGTGCAGGGTACAGGGGCAGCCAGGTCGCCTGTGTTCCACCTCGGGAAAGGTCCTCACTCTTGAACTTCGCCTGCATCAAGCGCATCCAGCCAAGCCAAGCCTCTTCTCATCCGCCATGGTCAGCCTTCGCTCTTCTGCCGTCGCTGTCACCATCATGGTCGCGACTGTGGCTGCGGGGTCGGTGCCACGTCCGTCACTGCGGGAGCTTGCCAGCAGCACTGCCGCCAGCGTTGTGCATGCCGCCACCGGTGCCACGAGCGCGGGCACGAGTGTTGCGAGCGTTGCCACCGGTACCACGAGCGCGGGCACGAGTGTTGCGAGCGCTGCCACCGGTGCCACGAGCTCCGCCACGAGTGTTGCTAGCGCTGCCACCGGTGCCACGAGCGCGGGCTCGAGTATCGCGAGCGCGAGCGCCGGTGTCACGAGCGCGGGCACGAGTGTTGCGAGCGATGCCACCGGTGCCACGAGCTCCGCAACGAGTGTTGCGAGCGCTCGGGCGACCTTCCCCCCGACTTCACTACCCATTGTCGTCGCCACGTTCTGCGGCGTGGACCTCATCGGCGGCGATGTCTCGAACGCCAAGTCACCGGACGCACAGTCGTGCGTGCAGATGTGCCGATCGAGCGGCGACGCCGCGACGTGGACCAACCACGAAGGCGGCACCTGCTGGTGCAAGCATTTCGGGGGCTCTGCGCCGTGGGGCGTGCCCAAAGTCGGTGCCGTGTCGTTTATCCGCTCGAGCAACGGGGCCGGGACCACTTTCGGCCCGATGGCCATCGCCGACATGCCAGGCAACGACATTGCCAATGTCCCGGGCGCGACGGCCTTGGACTGTAACAGCTCGTGTCGGTCGAACCGGCGCTGCTTTGCGCACACGTGGACCAACCTCAACGGCGGCACGTGCTGGCTCAAGAGCAAGGCGAGTCCGTACGTGTACAAGACGGGCGCCTTGTCGACGCTGTATGGAAACATCTTTGCCCAGCCGCGCGACTGCGTCTGATCCGATCAAACGGGCTGACAAGGCGGTGTCAGTATCAATACCTGGTGGTCAATACGAACGAGCTTCCCCCGATCACTCCTGCGTGAGCATTTTTCATTTCATTTTGCACGTAACGACTGCCACGGCATTGCGGCTCTCATGCTGATGCAACTCGCATGTGGCGCTACCGCCTCTTGCTGATGGGCCACTCCGTCTCTACCGCATCTCAGTCATGGTCTCTCCAACGTGGTCTCGCCCACCAGCCTAAACCTCGCTTACTTGATGCATTCGATGCGAGTCTCTCGTAGCGCGAGTGAGGGCTTGAGCGGTAGCCTCTCGCCGATGGTTTTTCATTGCCTGGGGCTCAACGCTAAACGCTTTCAGCGGGTCCCCTGATCATTCGACCATCGTCCGCCACACGCACACACCAAGTTCTTCCCGTACGCTATCGCGAATATGAAGCTCTTTGTCGGCTCTGCGCTTCTTGCCGTTGTCGGGACTGCCACAATGGCCGATGACGTCGCGTCGATCGGCACCCCCAATACGCCAGCGAACGAGACCGAGGGGCTCGTTGTGATTCCGCCGACCGAGTTCCCGGCCCATTTGGTCGCCAAGCGTGGGTCTCCAAACCAAGGCGCGATCGACTCAGTGCGATACAACGGCCGCGGCGAGTACCACAACGGCTACGACATTCTCCTGTCGTGCGGCATCGACTACCCGGGCGACAATCTCTACGGTGCCAACAACCAGCAGATCCTGCTCTCGGGGCTCGGGCGCGCGAACTGCTACATCCTCTGCGACTGGTACATTCTCAATTGCGAGGCTGCGACGTGGACCAGCTACAACGGCGGCACGTGCTGGTTCAAGTGGGGCATCACGCCAATCCTGTCATGGATTCGCGAAGGCGCCGCGACGTCGTTCTTTACGCTTCGGGACCCGAGCATTAGCGACGACCGATTCGCCGTCTACCCGTACGGCAACTGTGACATGCAAGGCTACGACATTGCGAACGAGCGCCGTGCGGACCCGAGCGGCTGTGTCAAGGCCTGTAACAAGCGCAAGGAGTGCTGGGCGTGGACGTGGACCGACTTTAATGGCGGCACGTGCTGGCTCAAGTCACAGGCACGCCCGTGCGCCGTGAAGAAGGGAGCCCAATCGGGGTACCACTGGAAGCGCGTCGAGA
>JAADXJ010000407.1:0-23196 GCA_023337735.1 Pythium biforme
AGCGCACCATAAGAGAGCGTCGAACCCACAGCCGGGGCGATGATGGAATGAGCTTGATGCGCAAAACATCATCATGGCGCGATGGAACATCAACGATCATTTTGGTAAATTACTTTCGGGCCGTCATTTACGGTTCCTGGAAAGTAATTTATACCGGCATTTAACAAGTTACAGGTTTTGACTGTCAACGATACCGGTATGTATTTTACTGTATTTCATGGAATGCTGGTAAAAAAGACGCCTGGGAATGCAGCTTTTGTCGAAAGGGTGTGAGCACAGAGTGACGTCATGGCGCGAAGAAGCTGTCTTCAACATGGGAATGATCACAGTACGGTACGCACGAAGGTGGCTGCAATCGACCGCTGCAGTTCGCTGCGGATGGAAGGTCTAGTTTACCCAACTGCGTGAAGTTCCCAACCAAGACGCCCAGCGCCAAAGACAGCACAGAGTCGTTCTTGCCTTGTCAAGGTGTTATAGTAATCATCGCGTCTATCGGAGAACGGCCTCGAATGGCTTCATCATGACGGATGGGTCTGTATTGACTGTGAACGCAGATGTCTGTCCACTGGGCATGTGGACTCCTAGCTCCGCTCCTTGATCGTGCTGAGGACCGTGAAAACACACTGAGTTGTGTGGAGGAGGAGCGTCCCACAAAACGCAAACGCGGAAGCCACGTCGCCGGCGTCGAGTCTCGACTCAAGAGAGGCTCCCGGCTGCGGTTTACCTGTGCGGGACGGTCTCACTGCTCCATCGATGACGTCATGGCTCGTGTGACACACAGGACCCTGAAAGCCGACTGTGAAGAGTCGCTGAACCCATCTGATCTCGGAAATTACCAACGGAAATATAACTTCGACCCCGAGCAGTCCTAATCTAGGACACTGACCAAACCGCTGTGAGTCCGCATACTGTATCGTAAACTACGTTCGGTGAGAAAACCAGTGGGTATTTAGTTTTCATTTCTGCGATGAGGTGCCGACAGACTCCCATGAATAAGAACGACCTTGGAGAACATGACATCATTCGGACGAAAGGCGCCGACGCTCGCTTTTGACTTGGTACGTACGTACCACAGCGGTCAATGGAAGGAATTGTGTTCACGACGACGCCTACAGGCGTCGCCACGGCCCCGTGGGGTGGCTGTGTCTGTGTGTAAGGATTAATGGCGCTCGCCGATTGGCCTCGCCGTGTAACCAAGACACAACGCTTCTTTCATTCCTCAATTGTCGATCTCCCCGCCACTTCTCCCTTCCTCCAGTTCCTCACGCCACGATGCTGTCGCTGCGGTCGTTCGCGCGTCAAGCCAATTGGTTCATGGTCTACTACGTCGCGGTCGTCCATGTCGGCGCCGCCGTCGGGCTCAAGCGCGCGCTCTTTGACGCCCAGTGGCGCACGCTGCTCTGGGCGCTCGTGTTCTACTACTTCTCGGCGCTCGGCATCACGGCCGGCGCGCACCGTCTCTGGGCGCATCGCGCCTACAAGGCCCACGGCATCGTGCGCTTCTTCCTCATGCTCTGCAGCTCGATGGCCAACCAAGGCACAATCTTCCACTGGGTGCGCGACCACCGCGTCCACCACAAGTACTCGGATACGCCGTCGGACCCGCACGACTCGGGCCGCGGCTTCTTCTTCTCGCACATGGGCTGGCTGCTGCTTAAGAAAGACCCGCGCGTGATCGAAGCTGGCAAGAAGCTCAACTACGACGATCTGTGGGCCGACTGGACGGTCGTGCTCCAGCAGAAGCTCAACCCGTGGGGCAACCTCTTCATGTGTTTTGGCTTCCCGGCGCTCGTGTCGATGTTTACGACTGGCGAGAGCGGCTGGAACGCGCTGCTGGTGTGTGGGTTCTTCAAGTACGTGGCACTGCTCCACGCGACGTGGCTCGTGAACAGCGCGGCCCACATCTGGGGTTACCGTCCCTACGACGAGTCGCTGCCGCCGTCGGAAAACTGGTTTGTCTCGATCTTTGCCATTGGCGAAGGCTGGCACAACTGGCACCACAAGTTTCCCTACGACTACGCCGCGTCCGAGTTTGGCATCACGAAGCAGTTCAACCCGACCAAGCTCACGATCGATCTGTTCGCCAAGCTGGGGCTCGTGACGCAGCGCAAGCGCGCCGTGCCGATCTGGGAGAAGATGAAAGCTGCGCGCGAAAGCAAGGTGGGCAACAACGACAAGGTCGTGGATCCACACGGCGACGACCCGGTGCGCGCGTTCGAAGCGCTCAACGCCAAGACCATGTGAGAGAACAAGCACAAGCGCACGTCGGACGAACGAGAGTCCGACGGCGGTGCTTTCTCCTCGGCTTGCATTTGTTATCATTATACTCTTATACACGAAATCCTACATGCTCCTCCACACGCCGCGTCTTCATGAGCCACCGCCAAAGGCAATGAAGCCAGGGCCATGGTCGGGCGCACAGTGTTTTTCTTTCACGGGAATTCATCTAGTCTCTCGCCGTCTCTACGCCTACGCCCTGAGCGCCAGCTTCACTGCCGGGTCCTTTGCCCAGGTCAACAATGCCAGGGCAGTATACCAGAAGAGGATTTGACTTGTTGCGTTGCCGCGACCATGAGGAAGCCGACCACGGCGTCGACGCGCTGCGTCACCCACAGATGCGCCTCCGACGCCGCCGACGCCACGAAGAAGCCCGTAAACGCCACGCCCTCCGGTGAGAGGCCCATGCCCGCACCCACCGCTGTCGCCCTGCCCGCCACTGTAGGAAAGAGCGAGCTGGTGAGGGATCGCCGTACACCGTATACTCACCACAAATCCCAGTGCCCTTGTCCGCCCGCGCAAGAGGCCCTGTCGGCACCACGAGGAGCTGAATACGGGATTCCTGGAGCTTCGCGATGCGCGCCGTCGAGTCGCTGTCGTGGGCAGCTTGGTCTCGGCGGTCGCGAGCTTGTCGAGCTTGTCGAGCGTCGGTGGGTCGGTGGGTCCCCGTTCATGAGCAACACGACGCTTTTGTAAAGGTCCGCGATCCACTGGTCGTTCTGGGCAGTGGGCGGCATGTGCGTTTGGAACGCCGTCGCCTGGAGCTGGAGTTGCACCGCGATCTTGGTCACTAGCGTCGCCGGATCGTCGTTTGTGTGGACCTGGATCGTGAGGGCCTGATACGCGCCTCCCACGATACCGTGGGCCGCGATACTGTCCGTGGAGTCCATCGAGGGCTATGGAAGCAGTGGAGCTGGATGGGGAAAAAGTGGATGTGAACTCGCCAGCCCGACGGACCGGCGGCGTGGGGTAGATCTCCCACCCATGCAAGTCGTGTAGCGTGGTGCTGGACACAGTGTCATACTCTTCCTTGTCGTGTCGCTCTCCGTGTCTCTGGATGGTCCTGTGTTCTCCATTGCTGCTGTCAAGAGACGGGATCTATGGCCGTCTCGACGCCTGGGTGGGAAGTCTTGGGACTCTCTTCGACAAGAGACTCGGTCGATCTCCGACTGTGCCCCTCCCTCACGCCTCATTTTTCTTCCAGACAAAAACGCAGCCATGGACACCACCACCGGCAGTCTCCGCGTCTTCTCCTTAATCGCCGGGCGCGAGCGCAGCGTCGTTTCCGTGGTCATCGCGCCCCACGAGACCATCGCGACTTACATCGCCCTGCTTCAGAAGCGGCTCCTGCAGGCCACGTTCCCGACGGACTTCTCGGCCGCGTACTCAATCGTCCACACGACCCCAGGCCGCGGACCCACGAGCACGCGGACTTTGATCCGTATCGGGCCCACGTGGTCATCGTGCCGACGCCGACGCCGTGGGCGGCACAGCGTTTTAAAGCGCTTTCGCTCACACCCGAGAGACATCAAGAACTGGAGCGAAACGACTCGACCGACTCGGACTCGGACGACAGTTGGACGGCGATCGAACGCAATGACGCGGTCTCCTCGGAGAGCGCGCCTCGCCACTCGAGCATGAGCGCCTCGTCGTCGCTGTCGTCGTGGACGCCTTTCGGCGCGCGCTTTCAGAAGGACACGGCCGACTGCCACACCGACCCAACATATTTACCAAAACAATCCATCCGTTTGTGTTCCATCCGCTAGAGTTCTTTCCTGCGGACGTATATCGCTGGCCGCATGGGTCAACGCCAGCACCGCAAGTGTCCATGCTTCCCTTTCCCATTGCCGAGAGCGTGGCCCACGAGACGCCGAGTGCTGAGGGGTTGCGTCGGCAGTGCCGTGTCTCTGCTCGGGCTTTCGGAAGTTGGACATGAGGGAGACCGGCCACCAGCCAGTGCGACCAGCCTTTTTCCTCAGTCTCTCTCCCAGACGCCGCCCGGAGCCACACAAATCGCATTGTGCCGCCTCCTTAATACTACCAAGGCCCCACACTTTGCCATGGACTTCTCCACGACGCGCGCGTCCAAATCTTCTTTATGATCGTCGGCCACGAGCGCAGCGCTGCCTCCGTGGTCACTGAACCCCACGAACCGATCGCCACGTACTTCACACTCCTCCGAACGCGGCTCCGGGAGACCGAGTTGCCCACAGCGTTCTCGGCCGCGTACTCGATCGTCCACACGACCCAAGGTCACGGACTTATGAGCGAGGACCCCGATCACATCGCGTTGGTCGACGGCGACCGCGCCGTCGTGGCGCGCAATCTCACGCCCGCGGCACGACTCGACCCACGCAAGACCGTCGCCGAGTCCTTTGGGAAGGCGTTCACTCCGTGACGATGCCACGTAGTTCTCGTGCCTGCGCCAACCGTGGGGTGGATGCAGTGCGGCGGCGCAGCGCCTCCAAGTGTTGCCGTCCGCGCCCACGAGCCGGCGGGCGCTGGGCCGAAGCGACTCGACCGACTCGACCGACTCGGACTCGGACGACCGTTGGACGACCATCGACGCCAATGACGCGGCCTCCGCGGTGGTTGTGCCTCGCCACCCGATCGACCGACCGAGCGCATCGGCGTCAACGGCCGCTGCGTCGTCGCTGTCGTTGTGGACGCCTTTTGGCGCGTGCTTCCTGAAGGAAAAGAGCGACTAAAACTTGCATCGTTCCTGCTCTTTGTTGGTCTACGTCCCCACATAATCAATGAGTCGAATCGTCAAGAAATCCATCCTCTTGCGTTCCTTCCCCTGTGTGTGTTGTCTCTCGGACGACTGCCGCTGCCGAGCGCCACGGTCCCTGGACCGACCAACCGCCGCCAACGAGGCCGGGTCGTCGCGTCCCATCGCCGCGCGGCGCAGTGGTCAAAGACGCGCGCATACTCGCGCGCTCTAGCAGCTTTACGACGTGGGGGATCCCAACCCAATATGGACGCGCCCGCGGTCGCGTGGTCGTCCAGCGCGAGAAGCAGCACGGAAAAGTATCTTCGATATATTTCCCTCCTCATTCCATCGCCTCATGGCATCTACGACACGCGCGTGTCAGGGGGATACACGTACAACGAAGCGTTGGCTCGGACTGCTTCCGTGGACGGTGTCATAGGGAGCGAGCGAGAAGGAACACCGTCACTAGGAGGGCACCGCAGTGGCGACTTGTGTGGGGAGCTGTGTTAGTCCCGCCGGATAGACTTGAAGGCCTTCTTGTTCTGGAGCACCATATAGACCATGGGCAGCACGACGCCCACGACCAGGATCACGAGCCCACTCACGTACGAGCCCGAGAGGTACGAGATCTCGGCCGCCATCTCGAGAGAGGTCCTGCTTCCCTCGCTTCCTTCCAGTGTGGGTGGGCGCACGTTGTGCGATGGCGCGGGGTACGCGGGGTACGCTACGGAACAGAACCACCCAAAAGAACGTTATAACGATTTAGAACGTTATTCATGCTGTCAAAAAGACGTTATACGATCCAATATCCGTTATCTGAGAATCCTGTGGCTCCATTCGCGAGGAGCGCTTCCGCCCAGAACTCTCCAATCAACTCGACTATTATCCTACGGCGATGGCGGCTCGCTCGGTCTCGACGCTCGCGCGCGCCGTGCGGCGGCAGCGTGCTGCGCGCGGCCTCCACGCATCGGCCCGTGTGCTGGCGGATGCCTCGGGCGCGGCGGCTGCGGCCCCATCGGGCCCGCCGTTCAAGAAGTTTTTCTGGATCACGACGGGCATTATGTTCGGCATCCCGGGCGCGCTGGGCGCCGCATTCGTGTACAACCTCAAGACCGACGACGAGTTCTACGAGCACTTTAGCGACAAGTACCCGGACTTGGTCGCGACCGTCAACGAGTACGTGCCGCTGAACGAGCCGTCCAAGTATGCCGACCGCGACGACGTCGGCGAGGTCACGGCTGTCACTGAGCGCCTCAACGAGAGTACGTTCATGTTGTGGTTGTTGGGGGCTCTCTAGTGATGCGGTGGACTATGTTGAAGCTCATGGTGTGTGTATGTGATCGATGTATAGCTGTCTCCATTGTGGCCGAGCTGCGCTCGGGCAAGAAAGTGCGTTTCCAGGCGCAGGGATCGGCCAGCCAGGCCGAGATCGAGGCGCTCGCGCGGCAGCACGCTGGCAGCACCAACGACGCCGTGATCGCGATCAACTTTGCCGAGGAAAGCGAGTCAGAGGACCAAGTCCACATCGAGGAAGCGAGCGGCGGCCCGAGCAGCACGCTCACGACCGCGGCCGCGTGGCCGCCGGCGCCGCGCACGATCTGGACCGGGCAGAAGAAGCCCCGTGTTGACTTGGTCAAGGAAGCGCAGCGCGAGATCGCCGAGATCCGCGTGCAGCAGGCCGCGCTCGAAGAGTCCAAGTACGCCGGCCGCGACATCGACGAGGCCGACGACGAGATCCGGGCGCTCGAGGAGCGCAAGATCGAGCTCAAGAAGCTGCTGCCGCGCAAGCGCTTTCTATGGATCTTTTAGGTGACTTGGATACTGTACATAGATTCACCTCCCACGTTTGACAACCAAGCCCACACGTCGTATGCGCGGGGCCCTTCATGTCTCGCTTTCTCCTACCTCTCTTCCCTAGCGTCACTGGCAGCGGGTTTTCTTTCATGATGGACTGTTCTTCTGAATGAGAAGGGGACAGCACGTCAAAAAAGGAAAGTTGTGGCTTCGGGTTGGTTGTATCGTACAGTACGCCGTGGTGTTCGCAGTCAATTGGACCCGGCCTCGTCAATGGAGTCTGTCAGAAAACAGAGCGAGAGAGGAGCAAGCCCACACAAACGAAGTCGGCGTCTTGTCTCGTCACTCGTGTTGGTCGCAGTCAGTTGGGCAGACAGAGCGTCCAGCCATGTCAGCAGGGTGGGAACAAGATGAAAGGTCGGATCCTGAGTTGCGCGCGTCACAGATGGGCAATGTGGATACATCCACACCAGCGGAGACCGTGAAGAGGCATGGACGCCAGGTATATCGGCCTATCGCTCACGTACACCCTCGCTTGAGACGTAAGACCACCATGGGGACAAGGGGAGAAAACTAGGCGGCCGCGAAGGAAGCCGTTCGCGAGGGGCGCAGTCGGAGACATGTGGCCCTCGTACCGTAGTGGCGGCCACTATTAAGTGGCCCAGTACCGTACAAATACTCTGCAACGGGAACCAAAAAGCCCCAAACGCACGCAGCTGCAAAGGCCCGCATGCGAGCTTGGGAGTAAGAGGATGGGCCCGTTCACTCGCCCTTCTCGGAAAGGAGAAGTTCTCCTGGCTCGGAATGATTCAACACCATCACGGAAAGGATCCCTTCCGCCTGGGAGCGCCCTTGGAAACTCACGGAAGGAATCCAGCGGCGTGCGGGGGCGCCGGAATCCGGATCGGGAAACCACTGGCGTATCGGAGATCTTCTCGGGGTCGGCATTCTACGCGCGTACCAAAGTACCACGGCGACGCGACGGGAGCGGGTGGCGACCATGGAGGGGACGAGTGCGTCAGCGATCTTCCTCGTGCGCACGTGGAGACGCATCCATCGATCGTCTGTCGCACGCCCTCGGCTCGTGCTCACCAAGCTTCCGCCGCTTCGGTGAAAAGCGTGCGAGTCGCTCGTGGAATAAGACGCAGCGGCGCTTCGCGCAGACAGAAGAATAACAGAAGAAAAACGACTCGAACCAACAAAATACAGAAGCCCACAAAATACAATGTCGTTTTTCTTTCCATGGGCGGATGGATCGCTTGTTTTGTTTTGTTGCTGCCTTTCTCTCCATGGATCACCATGGCAACAACTTGATTCTCGTTGACGAGAGCGAGTGAGCGAGAGAGAGAACAAAACGCGTCGCTTCAACAGAGAAGTATTGCCCTTTCGGCGGCTCTGTTGGATTGAGGAGCTCGCTCGTGTACCAAGCGGACGCCGAGCCCCTTCGCTACGACAGAAACGGATCCACGTGGGTCATGCACACGGGAGAACCTCCCACCGTTTTCCGTGGCCAGTTCGACCCTTCACGCACTACAGTAGGTGGTCAAACTGATCTTATCGCGCCAGCTTCAAGCCGCAAAGTACTTTGTGAAGGGGAAATCCCACCTTCCTATGCCGATACGCCGAAGCAGGCGGGACTCGAAAGCTGTTCCGAGCATCTCTTTCCGTCTTCCCGAATATCCCGCGCAGCATTTTGCTATGTTGATGAAATCGTAGAAAGCTCGGTGACTCGAAAAGAGGGCTTCAAGCGTGGATCACCGCATTCTGAGACCCGGAAATCGATGTATTGTTGGCGATTTTTTTTTCTCGGCGTTCTCTTTTTCGCTCAACCAACACAAACCACCAACGTCGCCAACAAAAAAATGATCCACACAAAGCGTTGAAGCACGGGAAATTTGCACCATAAAATTTGGCAGGAATACCTCTAGCACGCAGACGGGGCGACCGTTGGAAATGTGCAGTTTCGCAATGGGGTGACCACAAACCCGCGAAAACGACGACGATTCAACTGCGCCAGTCAGTACGTACCGACACTTTCCACAATAGCATGACCTATATATCGTATTAAAGTTGATTTGGCGGCAAAGTCTGGAAGAATCCACGTCTGATCTACTGTTTTATTACCTTTATATATCAGTACATTTCATGTTCTTCGTCTCCTCCTTGTGCGCAACGGTTTTTCGAAGGACGCACATGCGCGAGGAGGAGGTGCAGTGCGTGAAGGAAGGCCCCATCGCTCCTCCATATTCCGCACGACCTCTTCGCCACTACGGTCTCCATTTTCCAATTCGCGCCGTCTCGTGAACGTCTCCTTTTCGCGCCGACTCCGATGGGCCGTGAGACGCTCCCCAGTACAACCCACCAACACCAACACCAACAATCGCGGCGCGTGAGCAAACCCCTCAGCGCCTCCCCTGAGCGCCACCACCCGCCGCCGGCCACCAACACCAAGAAGACGCACACAACCAACGATCTCGATCGTTTGTCACGCCCGTCCGACGCGTCCGTGCCCGTGATGGATCTCCAACACCAACATCCCCAGCAGGCGCGCCCCCCGCCAACGGTCATGTCGTCGCTCGCGTTAGACCGTGAACTGGAGATGGATTTAGAGGCCTCGGACACAACGCTTCGGCGCCACGAAGAGGCCGCGCTGCGCGTGAGCGAGCACACGAACCCGTTCTCGTCCTCGCGGCTGCAGCCGTTCCACTTGCTCAGCGAGCAGAGCGTCGCGCGCGTCATGCAGCGCTTCCGCGCGCGCGCGTCGACCCAGAAGCAAGCGTTAGACGCGCGCCATGCCATCCAGTTAAAGGCCCGTTCCCCGTCGGCAAGTGCCCCCGAGGACGCGCAGTGGAAGCTCGTGAAGGAGCAGGCCGACGTACGCGTGTTCCGCAGTGCCGCGCGGCGCGGCAAGACCACGGCGATGATGGCCCATGGACTCGTGCGCGGCTCGCTCGCCGAGGTCATGGACGGTCTCTACGCCGAGACCACGAAAGAGGCCCGCGTGCTGTACGCGCTGTTGAGCGGGTCGTTTCTAGACGTCTCGGTGCTCCACGTGGACAGCTACCGCACGGCGCAGCACCCGTTCCAGTTCGCCGGCGTCTCGTGGATGGCACTCGAGACGCCGCGCGGCGGCTGCGGCGTCTGCAAGGACCGCGACTTTGTCTGCTTCAAGGTGCGATGGATTCCCTCAATCATAGGCCTCATTGGGCGCTCGTTAGACGCGACTAACTCAACTTTGTCTCGCTTTCCACTCAGAAAATGGGCATGATCAAGGACCCAGACAGCGCTACGGGCGACGGCGAGCTGGGCTTCCTCACGCTGCTCTCTGTGGACCAGCCGCCGAGCGACCCCACGGCGGCCGCGTCGTTCGCGTCGTCCTTTGCCCGGGGCGTGTCGTCGTCGGCGGCGATTCCGTTCTCGTACATGGGGAGCGGCGGAAGTGGCTCGGAGTTTGTGCGCGGCGCGCTGTCGCTCACGGCCTTTTTCAAGCAACTGCCCAACGGCCTCGTGGCCATGTTCGTGCAGGGCGACTTCAATGCGCGCGGCCGGCTCGCGGCGCGGCTCGCCGACCACATGTTCGCGGAACTGGTCTTTGCGCTGGGCAACGCGGCCAAGTGTGGCCAGGCCAAGAGCCTCGCGATGCTGCTGCAGTCTATTAGCGCCGGGCAGCTCCCGCCCGGGGGTGTCGCGGCCAGCGCGAGCGGCAGCCACGTCGCCCATTTGCTGCCGCTCTTGTCCGACAAGCACCGCGACCGGTGCGGCGTGTGCTCCAAGACGCTCTGGCGCGTGCTACTGGAAAGCCCCGAGTTTTGCCGCAGCTGCTGGACGCGCACGTGTCGGAATTGCCACGTGACCATGCCCATCTACTGCGCCGACTTCCACCGCGCGCACGACGACGATGTCTCGGTCCGGAAAAAGTTCCGACGCCTGCCCAAGGCCTGCAAGGAGACGTTCTGCCTCAAGTGCGTCTGCTCGGTCCTGCCCAACGGCATCAAGATGAACGCCAAGCTGCTCAAGCAGACTGCCAAGAAGAAACAGTACGCCAAGAAGCACGGCGGGAACAGTATTGTGACCGACCCCTCGCTCTTACGACGTGGCATGGGCCGCACGGCCGCGAGCGCGCGCCACGTGCCGTCGGTGGCCATGTCCAGTGGCTCGCGCACAAGCAAGAGCGGCCATCGCCACGGCAGCGGAGGAGGAGGAGGAGGAGGAGGAGGAGGCTCGAGCCGCAACGGTCGTGAGCCCGGCAGGCTGTACGTGCAGATCCCGCGTCCGCACCACCACCATCTGAGGAGCCGTGGCACCGGGTCGAACTCGGATGCCAAGCTTTCAGTGGGCGCTGGGGGAGGAGGAGGAGGAGGAGGAGGAGGACTAGTCTCGTCCCACGCGCGGCATTTCGACGATCACTCGTCCATCTCGATGCTCTCGTCGGTCGAGTCGGAGAAGCTGCAGCGCCAGCGTCTGAGCCTTAACAAGCCGAGCGCGTCCAAGCTGCTGGTGACCACCTCTGAGCAGCCGCAGCCCACGTCGATGCTCGAAGTGCTCGAGAACTACCAGCTGAGCCAGCTCACGACAACCATGTCGGCCGACTACGCGGAGCCGCTCAATGATGGCAACCACCTCGACCAGGACCACGACCAGGACCACGACCACGCCCCCTCGGAGCTCGCGCTCTCGTACAACTCGTACTCGACCGACTCGATCACCGAGGGCGGCGCAATCTACCCGGCCGACCGCGCGGCCACGGCTGCCCACCCAACCCACAGCCGGACAAAGCTCCAGGTCCGGGTGAGCCTCACGCCGCGCAAGCGCGCGCGGCGGTCGTCCACGGCGTCCTCGCGGAACGACGGCTCGGTCGGCGGCGTCTCGCAGAACTCGAGCAAGCGCACCAACTACGCGACCAGCGTGCGCCAGTCACCGCATTTGTCGGGCCAGTCGTTCGACGACGCGTACTACAACCACGCGCTCCAGCGGTACTTGAGCAAGCGCCGCACAAGCCTCGGGCTCTCGACCTCGACGACCATGAGCACGGACCAGTTCGAGTCGCTCGACAAGGCCTCGGCCGAGGCCACGGCGCGCGCGGCCGCGCTCTCGGGCCTCCACAGTATCACTGTCAACCCCGCCACGAGTACGAGCAGTGGGAGCAACGCCGGCGGCGGCGGCGGTGGCCGCGAGAGCGGACGCGACGCCCACAAGCTGCGCATCCTGCGCGACCTCGAGCCGTTCCCACGCACACCGTCGTTCCTCGATCGCCCGCTCACGCCCTCGCGCATCTCGATCTCGTCGCTGTCGTCGGCCGGCTCGTCGTCAGGCACAAGCAGCGTCGTCGAGGCCACGGGCAGCCACTCGAGTCTCTTCGACTCGCCCCGCACCAAGCGCACCAAGCGCGAGTGGGCGCCGCCGGCGTATTAACCCCTAGGGCGCCGAGTGGTTGCTCCCGCGGCTGATGGACCGGTCGCTGTGCGGCCGCGGCAGCATCGCGGCCAACGCGATGGCCGAGCCTCGTCGTTGCTGCTGGTGGAGCGAGTCCAGTGCGCGGTCGGTCTTGCCCCGCGAGAGCACGATCGGGATGGCCTTGGCGTTGGCGTCGTGCGACGACGCAAACCGGTTGAGCTGGCTCTCGTTCGCGCAGTGGCGCTCGCGCTGGACGTGGGCCGAGAGATCGTCGCCGGCGCCGTCCTCGCGCTCGGCAGGACGTGGATTGCCGTCGCTGTCCGTGGGCGGCGAGAGCCACTTTTGCAGCGTCTCAGCGATGTCATCGAACGACGGGCGCTGGTCCGGGTTGGCGTCCCAGCACTGCTTCATGAGCTGCTCGAGCCCCAGCGGCGCCGACCGTGAAAAGTCGGTCGGCCGGAGCCCGTCGTTGGCGACCTGGAGCGGCACCTGGAAGGCGTTGATGGTCTCGTAGGGGTCTCTGCGCTCGATGAGTTCCCAGAGCACGATCGCGTAGCTGTACACGTCGGCCTTTTCGTCGTACGGCTCGTGGCGGATCACTTCCGGCGCGGCCCAGAACGGCGTGCCCACGAACGTGTACTGCTCGCTCTTGGACACGAACCGCGAGAGCCCAAAGTCGGCGACTTTGACCACCAAGTTCTCGGACACGAGGCAGTTCTTGGACTTGAGGTCGCGCTGGAGCACGCCGCTCGCGTGGATGTGGCGCATGCCGTCGGCAATGTCGAGCGCGCTCGTGAGCACCATTTGGTGCGGGAAAAAGTTGGCCTCGTCGCGCACGTACTCGTACAGCGAGCCGTTGGACATGTACTCCATGACCAGCACGTAGCACGTCGGCGTGAGGCTCGCGCCAATGAGCTTGACAATGTTGGGGTGCTTGAGCGCGCCCATGACCCAGATCTCGCGACGGAAGTTCTTGACGGCTTCTTCGAGCTTGTCGGTCACGCCCTCGCGCGGCATGAGCAGCTTGACACCGACCTTGGTGTCGCGCCAGATCGCCGCGTACACTTCGCTCAGCGGACCGAACGCGAGCCGCTTGACCATCGTGATCTCCTTGAGCTTGACTTCGTACACCGACGCTTCGTTGCCGTCGCTGACTTCGAATTGGATCTGCGCCTCGCGCCCGACGCTCAGGCGCCGCTTGTCCCTGAGCTCGACCGAGCCGCGCCGCTCTTTGTTCTTGCGGTGCTCGAGCGGGAGCGCCGCGAGCTTTTGGCGCTTGCGGTAGCTCGGCTCGTCGAACGTCGTGTGCGAGCGCCCGCGCAGCGCCTTGTGCTTCGCGTGGGAAGGAGCCGCCGCGTCCTGCTGGCTTTGCTGGGTGCTGCTGGGCCGGTGCTGGTGGAGACCGCGGAGAAAGTTGGGCGTGAGCACGTTCGTGAGCCGCTTGCGGAACGACGGCGAGCGCTCGGGGCGGCCGTTGCCCGACCGGATCTTGCTCGCGCGCCGCGTCTGGTCGTGGTCGTGGTCGTCCTGGTCGTCCTCGGTGCCGTTGGGTGGGGCGCTCCCCAGGCTCCCGTCCATCTCGAGCGACGACGTGTTGACCGACCCGCGCCGCGACGTGCTGCTGCGTAGCGGCAGTGGGTTGCTTCGCTTGCGCAGAGGGATCCGGTCGCTGCGTGGGGGCGCCGTCGCCTCCCCGGGGTCGTGGGACGCCCGCCGTCGCTCGTTCTCCGCGGCGGCCGACGACTTGGAGTTGCGTCGCGCCGAGAACGAGCCGCCAAGGCGGTCCATGAACGACAAGCTGCGCGCCGCGCCGCTGGGCCGCCGCGTCTCACTGGGCCCGGCTTCGCGCTTGTCCTGCGTGGCAAAGTCGGTCTTGGAGATGCGCTGCGTCTGCCGCATGAACTCGGAGGCCTGCTTGAGCGAGTTCTTGTGGCTCGTGATGTGGGCCTCGTCGGCGTCCTTCTGGATCACAGCGAGCGGCATGGGCGCGGTCTTGCTGCGCGCATGGGAACTACTGGCCGAGCCCCAGAGGAAGCACGAGAAGAACGGCACAAGGCTCGAGAACGAGGCAGTGGAGGACGACGCTGTCGAGAACGACGCGGCCGACCAGACGCGCTGCGAGCGGCCGCTGGTGTCAGCACTGGTGGTCGGGGCCCGGCGGCAGCAACCGAGGCAGCACGTGAGCGAGAGCAGGAGCAGGAATAGCGAGGCCGCGAGGCAAAGGAAGAGCTGGAGCCACGCGTCCACGACCACGCAGGAGCTCGCGGCCTCGCAGTACTCGACGGAGAACCAGCGCCACGTGCCCATGAAGGAGGAGTTGGACGAGTTGGACGAGGCCAGTGGAGCGGAGAGGAGGTGGAGAGGAGGAGTACCTGCACGCGGCTATCTCTTCATGGACTAACCTCGGACGGCACGGGGACTAAAATGGAGCGAGAGATGACCACCTCAAAGTGAGCGACGGGTAGGCAAATACATGTACAATGTAATCCGGTCCGGTTAGGACCTATAAATACAGCAATAGACGATGAGAATATGTGCATGACGCGAGTGAGAATTAGCGTCTAACCTGAAGAGAGGAGCATGGCTGAGTGCATCAAGCCGCGGAGTGGAGCCGAGGTCCATCCTGAGTAACCGTGACAGAGAGTTCAAGAGCCTAACCAGAGGGCGGCATATCCCAGGATGCATGGCCTCAATCGGTTATCTGTCTGGTTACGCATGACGCGTGGGGTGACGAGCGCACGTAGCAGAACCCAAACTTGGTCAATGTTTTATCTTTTAAAAAAATGCACTCAGTGGGGGGCGAGTCGCGTGCCTCGCTGTCACGTCCGCGGTCCGGGCCGATTCGAAGGTCGGCGAGGAACGGCGAGTCGCGTTGCTGCAGCGAAGGGCTCTCGCTGCGTCTAAGGGAGCTTGTTCTCCATGACGGGCTTGCCCGATGCGTCAAAGCCGTGGATCTCAATGTTCTGAACCTGTGAAATGTTAAACCAGTTAGACGCGCTGCAGATTCGATATGGGGGGAGGCAGGTTACCAAAAGCGTACCTTAGGCATGCCCCACGATGTGGTCGAGTTGACGAAGACGCGCTCGAGCGTGCAGTTCGCGATACCGTTGATCGAGCCGACAGCGACGACCTTGCCGTCCACGACCTTGATCGTGATGACGCGGTCCTTGAGCGACGTGAGCGTCACTTCGTACTCGCCCGGGTTCGCGCCGGGCTTGACGCTCGCGCCGTAGGCGCTGTTGCGCTCAATGAGGTTGAGCTCCTCGCGCGGGTGGCCGTCGTTCTCAAACATGATCCAGAACACGTCGAGCGGGTTCGTCGGGTCGATCGTACCGTCGGCCTGGAGCTTCACGGCGTACACGACGACGTTCTTGTTCTTGTTGCGGTAGACCGCGAACGCGACGTTCGGGTCGTGCTTCTCGCGGAGGAGCGGCACCGGGTTGTTTTCGACCTTGGAGAAATCGAGCGACATCTTGATGGAGGTGTTGTGGACTCGAGACGGCGGATGCTAAAGTGCGTGGCGACGGAACGCGCCTTTGCCGGTCGGTTTGGATTTAGACGCCGTCGGGCAGTGGTTAGATTTAGATCGTGCGATGCGACACACACTTGTGCTGGGGCGGTTATCGTTCCTGCCAAGAGAGAACGCGTCACAACGACCGAGCCGATCCGGGATACGCGGCATCGTCTCCACGTTCTGATGCCAACACCAACTTCACGTTCGTAAAAACACACGCGTAAAAACAAGAGAGAGTGTGGGTCGGCTTGCCTCAGACTCAGAAACGAGTCTGAGGCTCCGAAATGACAAAATGTGACTATACCCTTTTTATTAGCGTTAAACCAGTACCTATGTATGAGAGCGCACACACACACTCCGAAATCATCGCATTTTGCCCGCGCTCGTCTGGTCCGTCGGCGGACGTTGAGGCGACGACACCTGCGCGGTGCGAAGTTCACAGTCAGTGACTGTCAATCGGGACTGCCTGCATGACTGGCGCGATTCGCAGTGACTGACAACGAGGCGACGCATCCTCCTCCAGTCAGCCCACGTGGACGCTGCACCCAAAGGACCTGAAACTTTTCATCACATCGTGACCACAGACATCTCTCCGGTGGAATTATTCACAGAGAATTGGAAGAAGGAAAAATCCACTTGTGGGGACGTCTTGTAAATATGGATCATCGAGATCTCTCCTGTTCAGCGACTCGCGATGAACGGGGATGTTTGGCTTCACAACGCGTGCGAGTCACACATCGCACGCCAGCGTGAGCTGCCCAAGGAATCCAGAGCCAACCCAACTGGACTCCAGTGCTCGTGGGCAACCCCAAGTGTATCCACGTCGCACGTCGCTTTGGGGTGAACCCACATGACCCCTATGAAATGATACCAAGCTATAAAACGCTCCCCATTATATGAACATTTACAACTTACTTTGATTTTTATTGACCTTGTTAACTTAATACCTGCAAAATACAGCATCTCCGGCTGAGTGGACACAGCAGTGACTGAATATCTTCGTTCTTTCAAAAACACGGTACCTTTCGCTATTAGCTCAGAGCTGTTCGCACCCACACTGTCTCACCTTGTTTTGGTATTTCATGGGAGTTGCTCAGGTTTTGGCCTCCCCTCCCTGGACATCAAGGGTCCGTTTTTGTCGTTGTGGAGGGCCAGCCTCGCATGGCCGGAATTATCCATCTTGCCGCACCACAGGCAAGCCGCCATCTCAATCTCCGCCGCCATCCCCCGGCATCCCACACATTCCACACACTCACTCCCACGAGACCACGCGAAACCTGCGACGGTGCACGCGTGTCAAACTAGCCCCCTCCCACGCTCGACTTATCCTGTCGCTCCCCTTTCGCGCCGCCCCAATGAGCTGCCAGGTCGACGACCGCAGTCGCGACTTCCCGGCGCCCTCGCCGCCCGTGCCCACGACGCCGCTCGAGCCGCTGCTCACGACCAACATCTCGGTCTCCATGACGACCTCGCATCTCACGCACCACGCGCACGTGACGCTCAAGGAGCCGGCGCAGCCGCAGACGGTCACCACAGCCAAGCACCCCGCGCCCAAGCGCGGCCGCACGTCCTCGAGCTCGGTCGGCGGCTTCTGGGAGCCCGACGAGCACGAGATCCGCGCGCTGACCATGGCCGACTTTGACGTCATGGGCGTGCTCGGCGTCGGCACCTACGGCGTCGTCAAGCTCGCGCGTCACGTGCGCTCTGGCGCGAGCGTCGCCCTCAAGGTGCTCTCGAAGGAGCACGTCGTGTCGATGCGCCAGGAGAAGCACATCTTGCGTGAGCGGACGGTCCACATTCGGCTGCGCCACCCATTCATCGCGCGTTTGTTCGGGACGTTCCAGGACGAAGACTGCCTCTACCTCGTGATCGAATACCTGCCCGGCGGCGAGCTATGGAGCGTCGTCTACTCGGAGTTTGAGAATGGAGAGGCCGACGGCGACTTTGACGAAGAGGCCGACGGCGCGTTCAAAGACGACCACCGGAACCCACACGACAAGCCGCGCCACGCGAGCAAGGCGCTACCGGATAGCGCCGACGTGTTCAGCCCGACGATGCTTTCGCCGTTGTCGTCGCCGTCGCCGCCGGCGTCGCCCGCGCGCACGACGCCCGGATCGCCTTTGCCTATCCGACTGGACCCGCGCAGCCGCGTGGTGCTGCGCAACCGCTTTGGCGGACTCCAGGAGGACCACGCGGCGTTCTACTTGGCCTGCATTCTCTGTGCGCTTGAGTACCTCCACGGCGAGGACATGCTCTACCGCGACCTCAAGCTCGAGAACCTCGTGCTGGACCGCAAAGGCTACCCGAAGGTGCTGGATTTCGGCTTTGCCAAGCCCAACGCCGCCAAGTCGGCCAAGAACATGACGCTGTGTGGCAGTATGGACTACATGGCCCCCGAAATTGTGCTCCACGAGCCGCATGACGCGCGCGCCGATATCTGGTCGTTTGGGATCATCATGTACGAGCTGCTGCTGGGGAAGACACCGTTCTACCACGACAACCCGCGCGAGCTCGGCCGCAAGATCACGACCGACCCGGTCACATTTCCAAACGACTTTGAACAGGACTACCCCGTCGCGTGCGATCTCATTGGGCGCCTGCTGGTCAAGACCCCGGCCGAGCGCGTGCGCACGATGGAGGAGATCAAGCGCCACGAGTTCTTCACGCGGCGGTTCCCCGACGAGGCCGCGTGGGACCGCCTGCTCAAGAAGCAGCGCCAGTCGCCGTTTGTGCCCAAGCTCTCGGGGCCGTTCGACACGTCGTTCTTCCAGCGGATCGACGACGACGACGACCCGGAGCCCTACTACGAGGACGGCACCAACGTATTTAGCGAGTTCTGAGCGCACGGAGCGAGCTCCCTCTAAAATCCGACCAAAGGACCATCAGCCTCACAGTCCGACAACGTCGCTGCATGCCCCATGCATAGAGAGCGCATGCGCTCAAGAGCTCCCAGCTCCCCCATATTCTCTGTAACCTAATATCTACCTTCATATCACACGACAGGCATCGGTCGCACTTAGTGGGTCGTAAGTTCGTGTTTTCCACTAAACCCGGAACTGGGTAGTTGGGTTTTTGGTCTCGGAGCCACCAAATCGACTGGTTGGCTCCTGGGCGCTCTTGGCGCCTGGCGAAGCGGGTCTAAAAAGTCGAGGCTCCAAGCATTTTGGAATTGGGACCCGGAATCCGCGAGGAAAACACCCCGTTTCGGTATGTGGCGCTGACGCGACTTTCGACCGATACGACCCGTATATACCGACGTCCTCGATACGACACCATCGCGCCATGATGACCGGACTTCCCTCTCGCGTCTGAAAACACGACGACGATCACTCGACGATCGATCACGCCCGCGCGAGAGAGATGGGGGAGCGAGAGAATTATGCGTCGGAGTGTATCGAGGATCGGATGCGCCACTCGTGGCGCGTCCGTAGGTATATGTATCGATGCATATGAGGCTTGCGAAACCATCGGCTCCCGTCGCAGCACGCTCCTGTTTCGACCGGTCGAGGCCCAGAGCCAGACCACGTTGCCGCCGTCATTGTCGTTAGTCCCGTGGAGATGTCCGTGCTGGCTGGTTTGGGTTCTCTTGTTGGACGACACGGTTAGTCCTCTGCTGGTTAGTCGTGAACGAGTCAGTTTGTGGCTCTCCAGGGGGGCTCCGCTGAGTCTTCTCACGAGAGGACCTATCTCTCTGGACGTGGTCTCTGCGGTAGTAATGGTTAGGACAGCAGTGGTGGTCGTGGCTCTGGGCCTCCTGGTGAGACGGGATGCCGCTGTGGCGTTGGGAGTCGGTGGCGGTAGCACTCGACCGAAAGCCCACACGGTGGACTGCGCTCTGACCCCCGTTTGTGACCACTCTCTCAGAACATGCAGATCTTCGTCAAGACCCTCACGGGGAAGACCATCACGCTCGATGTCGAGCCGTCGGACAGCATTGACAACGTCAAGCAGAAGATCCAGGACAAGGAAGGTAGGTCACCCACCGATAGACTCTACGCCGGTTAGGTCCGTGGCCAGCGTGCTCATCAAACGGAACTATGGTAGGCATCCCGCCGGACCAGCAGCGCCTGATCTTCGCCGGCAAGCAGCTCGAGGACGGCCGCACGCTCTCGGACTACAACATCCAGAAGGAGTCGACCCTGCACCTCGTGCTCCGCCTTCGTGGTGGTGGCAAGAAGCGCAAGAAGAAGAACTACACCAAGCCGAAGAAGATCGCCCACAAGCACAAGAAGGTCAAGCTCGCTGTGCTCAAGTTCTACAAGGTGGACGACAATGGAAAGATCTCGCGCCTCCGAAAGGAGTGCCCGCAGTGCGGTGCCGGCGTGTTCATGGCCACGCACTTCGACCGCCACTACTGCGGCAAGTGCCACGTCACGTACCAGTTCCAGAAGTAAGCAATCCGCAGTGCTCGCGCGCGCACCGTGAGTCCACACGGACGCTCGACGTCGGAATGGAATGAAACACCGGGTTCTATCTACTTCTCGTCTCGTTTTCCTTCTCTTGGTGGCGGTGTTTTTTTTCTTAGATGCACGTGTCCAGGGAGAAAATAGACTAGCGACCCGACGTCTTCATCGTGGGCGCGCGTAAAGCCCAGCGAGGAGACGCCCGAAGCCCGCATCGCCGTGGAAAAATGAACCGAGCGAGAGCAGCGAGCGGTGAGGACGATGCCGAGACCAGTCCTATCGAAACAGCATCGAACGAAACGGACGCTGACGACCATGCTGAACACGACAGCGAGCAGGTCGCCCAAAGGGATGAAGCCGGCACAGCAGAAGAGCCTCCGAGTCTGGACGATGAAAGGGCCCTCGAACCAGCGGATGTAGCGACCCCCGACCGAGTCCCGACGTTGACGATCGAAGCGTCTGCGGTTGCCGACGCGCTCCCCTCGCAGCGCTCAATGCGCGCGACTTCGTCCACGAGGTCGAGTCGTTCGGCTGGAGCTCTCGTTGCCGATCGAACAGAGACCACGACGACGTCTAGCTCGCGATTGACCCACGACGACGACACAAAGTCACGGCCGCAGTCCCACCACGCAGCCTCCACGGGGCGATCCCGGCCCGGGACGTCTCGCGTGGAGTGCGTAGACGACGACCCCGCTGTCGTCCGTGACTCGGCCGCGTTCAAGAAGTGGACCGAGTCGCGTCAGGCAGCGTCGAGCGAAGCCGACGGCCCGTACAAGATCGGCCCGTTCGTGCTGCTGCTGCTCGATGAGTTCTGTCGGTACTACTCGCTCACGGACACGGGCAGCGTGCTCCAGCGTGAGCTGCACGAGCGGGGCGTCGCGTTCCCTGTGCCCGATCTGTGGTTCGACATGCACCAGCAGTGCAGCTCCATTCTGGGCAATAGGAAGCACACGAGCGCGTTGGCCGCGGCGACGACCATCGAGCGCCTCATCGAGTTCTGCGTGAGCCCACAGGCGCGCAAGGCCGTGTTCTCGCTCGACATGGTCACGGCCCACAGTCCCATGCACGTGTGCGCGTCTCCGAAACGGATCCCCAGTGGGACGAGTGGGGCGTACGCGCTGATGGCCGCGTACCAGCAGACGCGCACCAGCCCGATCATCCGCCCGAGCCAACGCCGAGGGAAGGCAACGGCAGCACCTCCACCACCCCAGCCATCCTCGGAGGAAGCAGCCCGAGATGAAACCGTCGAGGAAGACGACCGTGGCGTGGACGACAACCACCCTCAGCACGCGTCCCCATCTCCTTCACGCGTGCTGGAATCGCCCATCCGCAAGGCTTCGATGGTGTCCGTGCAAAAGAAGAAGAAGAGCAAGCGCAAGTCCAGACAGCATCGCTCGCACAGCGTGGTCTCTGTGCTCAGCCAGTCAAGCGGCCACTACTACAATCAACCACAACTCACGCCGGGCACGTACGGCGAGCCCGTGATCGCCGAGGCTCACTTGACCGACCTGAAGCGCGACCTCACCACGACGCGCCTGCTCGAGAAGGAGCTGCGCCACGTGCGACTCGAGAAGATTCTCATAGACCCGACGATCCCCACGCAAAAGAAGCTCGGCTTCCACACGCTCACGGTCGCGGAAGCACGCACACACCAGCAATTGCAGGACCCGTACGCAAACGAACTCGTGCTGGAAAAGTACGGCTTCTCCAAGCGGCAGGAGTGTGGGTTGTGCCAGTTCCCGTTCCTGCAGTACAACTTGCCGCACAAAGTGTCGTTCAAGTGCATCATGGACGTGTACGAGCACTGGCAGTACGTGCCGCCGGACCGCGACTCGGCCTCCAAGTACAAGGCGCCGCTTTGCTACGACGCCGTCCAGGTGTGCCGCATGTGCGCGCAGATCGTGTTCCAGCACGCCAAGCAGCCCGAGGCACAGCAGCGTCTTCTCCTGACGGCGCCGCGGCCGCTCAGCCGCAAGCACAAGAAGGCCAAGTCGCTCGCGAACCTCCACCAGACCATGCCCAGCGACGAAAGTTCGTTTTGCTCCGACCCATACGCGCTTCCGCCGCTGCTGGGCGACGACGTGTACGACCACAGGGACGAGCTGAGTCCGTTTACAAACGCCCGTCGTCGCGGGTTCCGAGGAGACGGCGACCCGTCCGACAACGACGGCCGCGCGCTCGGCGCGCTGGGGGAATCGCCCGCCAAGGCAATCGTGTACTCGCAACAAGTCGAGGGCACGCCGTTCATGTCGGCGAAAGAGTGGGAAGTGATCAACCCGGAAAAGAGCTCCACGCGCCGCTGCATCGAGACCACGCTCGCGGCCCGCGCGGCGCCGTCGCCTGGAGCCGTGCGCGTGCGCGGAGCGAAGTGAGACAATGGGCCTGATTGAAAATGTAGCCATTTCGAATCAGATATCGGATCGGCAAGGGATAGACCTGTTCGTATCGGTTTGTAACAGAAGCGACCGCTGACGACTCGGCGACATGATTTTGTTGGGGTCGACAGTCGCGATGCCACGATCCTGTCGGCGCGCGACCGACACAGAACGCCAATGCGACGCACGCACCAAGATGTGCCTGTTAGGACACTGCACACATCACGCGCTCTCTCGAGGTGGCCATTTGAGTGCAGGTCGAAACCGGTCGTTTAGACGCCTTGGCACAAAGTGGGCCGATCGCGCGATCGTCAGTCGCTGGCGGAAACGCTGCCCTTTCTGCCTGTGGTTATTACTCCGCTCCGCTCCTCCAACTCCACCTCACCGCCATTCCATTCGATTGACCCTGCTGGACGGTTGTCGTTTGATTGACAGGTGTGGCGGGTTATTACCGGTGTACACGTCAGCTGTCCCCTCCGCTCCGCTCCACACCGCCACCGGGCTCCACTGCGCTCGGGTTATGGCTCACAGGTCGCGTTAGACCTGCCATCCTATCGTCACTGCGCATAGCTACACCTGCCAGAGATACTTGCACGAGCGAGCGAGCGAGAGAGAGGGCTTAACTGTGTCGACCACCGCAGTCCTCTCCGCTCCACTCCCCTCCGCCGCGCTCCTCTATTGTTCACATGCCGCATCGGCCGCAGCGGCCTCCTCCAATAGATCCTC
>JAADXJ010000408.1:0-22903 GCA_023337735.1 Pythium biforme
AAGCTCATCTTCGTGCGGTCGTCGGTGAGCGATCTGCGGATGATATATACGGACAAGTGGAACCAGGCCTTCTCATCCCAAGTCAATACTAAGGCGGCTGTTTGTTTCACACCGCTCGCAGTCGCGCGTCTCGTATCGCGATGCAGTCGAGCGTGAATCCGGGCCACGAGTCCAACTCGATGGGCGCAAGCGCGGTAAAGTACGGCTGCTCGTTGCGGTTAAAGATTCAGACGCGATCACGTCGCGTGTTGACAATCACACCTTCACGAGTGCCAGCGTTGACGAAACGGGCGACTTTCGCTTGGAGGTCTTCAATGCGGTCGGTCACCGACATCAGTTCGATGACGATGGCCGGGACACACGGCTTGTACGCCCTCGCTTTCTCCACATCACTCAGACGAGCCCATGTCCGCGCATCGATGTAGGAGATGTCCGGAATTAACTGGCGACGATGGCCACGCGCGCGACGAGATGACGCCTGGTTGAATTGGTATCCCGCGCGATCATACCCAACCCTCCCTCCAGCAGCATAGTGCGTCACCTTCCATTACTCGACTTGGGCAATCGCGCTACCTTTCTCCTCTTCGGACGCTTGTGCTGTCGCCATTTCGCGTACGAGTAGGAATGGGAAGTCATACTCAAGAAAGAAGGCCACATCTTCCATCATATTTAAGTCTGGAGGCGGGACGACCTTGTACTTTCCAGGGGCTGCCGCAACGCGAACCCCATCGGGTAGAGTAATCGTCATCTCCATCAGCAGGCAAAGTTTGTGGAGTTCGAGAAATTGGCTCGCACGGAAACTGTGCGTCTCGTCCCGCGTCTCTTAACTGCTCTGAGTACATCGGGCTGATTGTTTTGGATGATGAAGAACGTCAATGCCAGCAGTCTAGGAACATCATCAATCAGTACCAATTGTGCACGACCCCGACTGCAAACAAAACGACGATTGCACGTATTGATTTTGTTTTTCGCAGGGGCCTTCAAGTCGGAGCTTGCCGCTTGGCCGCGAGCTTAGCACGAAGTCGCTCTTTCTGAGCGAGCAGGAGCTTCTTCCTTGCGTCCTGTTGAACGCAACCAACATCCGTTCGAGTGAGATCCCAAGATACATCACGATGCAATTGGGAGAAGAAGACGTACCAGATCGGTTGTGGCCACGGACGGCGGCTGCGAGGGGCGGTTCTCGACGGGCGGTGTTGTCAGTGCAGTAGGTTGTGCGCTGGGTGGACTGGCACACAAAGCCTCTTTCACGTCAACTTTCTGAGTAGGTTGTGGGACTTGGGAGGTTCTCAGTGGCCTGAAGTCGACTGGCGCGCCCATGTCGTGGGCCTCCCGTGCCGGTTCTTTCACTTGTGCTCTTCGAAACTCTTTGCGCGTCGTGAGCCGCGAACCCTCCTGCCATACGCCACCAAAGTTGGGGAGCCACGTCTTTTCGTCGTATTTAGGGGCGAGTTTGGAGAAGATGTCGCCGCAGCCGGTGGCGCGCGGTGCGTCTATCCGAGTCGACTTGCTCTCTGCGGGTGCCGTCGATAGAGAAATCGCTGGTGGACCACTCCTCCTCTGATTGCACTGCTTGTACTCCTCCTCCGTGTCGACCATCCACGGTGGCACGGCCGCCGAGTGGATGTTCGCGACGCCGTCGCCCCACGTGATGCGCTTGATGCTACTGAGACCTGCGCCAAATGCCATGTCTGTTTGTCGATGCTGGAAGACATCGCTTCCATCGGTTGTATCCAGAGTGGATGCCATGATGTCGCCGAGCCCGCGGTCCTCCTCGGCTGCCACGAGCAAGTCAATGCCCCACTGGATACAGTTGGATCTCCTACGCAGGCAATGCAAAAGAATCAGCCCTGGACTAAACAGGATTCCAAGGGAGTAGCGACAGCACGGACTTGAGTTTCACGATGCCGCCTCCCCACACGCGCTTGCCTTCGTGCCGCCCGAGTGGATTTTGCTGAACACCATCAGCTGAAGTCACCTTTGACGTGCGAACGCCAGCGTCAGTTTGCATCCAGCTTTATGATCCTCGCGAATGCAGCTTCAGAGCGTACCGTTCGCACGCGCACAAAGGCGTTCGCGTGGGGGCCCATCCAGGACGCCTTCTCTTCACTGGCAGTAGCAGTCGTTGCGTCGGGAGGCACCACCTCCATGCGTGCGGACTCGACCCGCAGCGCACTGACTTGCCGCAATCGTGCAACCGCCGATTCCAGAAATGCCTGAGCATGCGCCCCGCCAGAGTACTTTGGCGGATGCACCGGAAGCTGAGGCGCCACGGAGGTTTCTTCATCTTGTCGCGCCCGTGCTGACGCCCTGTCGTCCAGAGTCTTCACGAGCTACAGACAACCACTTCGCCTCAGTGGATGACCGATCACGTTTGGAAGAGTTTCCTTAACGTACTTGTTGTGCGTCTCCTTGTGCAAGGCACAGCTGTGGGCGGATCATCTGGTTCGCGTCGCAGCGGTGGTACTTGCAGAACGCATGGAGCTTGTTGCGGTGCGCCGGCGACGCATGATGCTGAATCCACTCCCGCTTCGACTCGCTTACGATACTCACACCCAAAATGAGACATCGCTTCAAACGAGACGTAGAAACACACTACGCTCACTCACGTGGCCGTCTCACAGAAGACGCAATACACTGCGGACCGTAGGTGCTCGTCCGACGACGAAGCGTCTGCGATCTGCGCGCGCGCTTCGGCTACTTTTGCGACGCGCGCCGCCAGCAGCTCCGCGGCGGCGCGCTGGTGGCTCGTCGAGAACACGTGCTTGCGCCACTTGAGCTCGCTCGAGCGCCTGCAGATGCGGCAGTACGGCACATCCACCGCGTGCTCCTGTGTCTCCGTCGTCATCAATTCGACTGCTTTTTTCGATGCGTGTTCCGACCAACAGCATGTGTTAGGCTAGTTTGTTCTCCTCCCAGAACGTTTAGCCTGGTCTGTCGAAAACTAGCCTGATTATGATCGAGTGGTCCTCCCTCTACAAGAGCCACACTTTTCCATCGACAGCAAGAGCACTTCGGGAATGGACCCATCAAGTGACCACCATGGCGTGACAGACAAGGCGCCGCCGCTGCTCGCGGACGCAGCGTCGTCCACCGCCGTGATACCGTCCATTACTACTACTATGTCTACCGGCGTAGCCCCCGCCGCCATAGCGACGGCGCCCGTGGGCTTGGAGCTCGCGGCGGCCATGGGTGACAAGCCACGGGGCAAGCGCACGACGCTCTCGCTCCACGAAAAGTTCATCGTCAAGACGTTCTGTGACCAGCAGATCAGCGAGTCCAAGGCGCGCGCCGACTTCGTGCCGTCCCACGACGTGCTACGGCAGGAGATCGCCAACAAGTTTGGCTGGGAAGTGGGCCGCTCGACGCTCTCCAAGATCATGTGCATGGACTGGCAGCAGCTCCAAGTGCAGGCGCACCCGAACCCGAACATGAAGCGCAAGCGCAAACCGCTTTTCCCGGCGTTTGAAGAGGATCTGGTCAAGTCCATGCGCGCGCATCTAGCGCGCCATGACGGTGGCGTGGCGTCGCCGCACCTGCTGACGGACGGTGCGATCACGGGCAGTGGCAGTGGCCCGAGGAGTGCACCGTCGCTGACCGAGGCATTCATCATGGAGGAAGCACAGCGACTCAAGCAGCAGCACGGCATCAAAGACGAAGAGCTCGTGCTGTCGGTTGGGTGGCTCGCGCGGTTCAAGCATCGCAACGGGATCCGGCTGCGGAAAGGCGCCATCACGGCCATCGAAAGCGGAGAGGCAGCCGCGGCAGCGGCAGCAGCGTCGTCACTGCCGATGGGACACCAGTTTGGCGATCTGACCAGCAAGAGACTCAAGAAAATCGCCGTTGGACCACCCGGTCGATGGCCCATGAACTTCCAATTCCCCTCGGCACACAGCGGGATGGACCAGCCCGTCTCCGTGCTGGCGTCGGTGAGCGATCTACGCGCGACGTGCGCGTGTCATGCTACTGCCAGTGGTGACGTGTCGGATCCAGTCGACGTCGTCCCATCCAGTCTTTTCAATGGGATTCCGGTGGCGGTGCAGCAGTTTTGCTGTCCGCACTGCCCCGTCTCGCTCCCGGTCGGCATCGACGGGCTCCACGTCGCGGTGCTCGGCTTCAACTGCACGCGCGACGCGTTTCTCGCGTCCGCGTTGGTCGGCGAGCATGGCTCCGTCACCTGCATTGAGGTAAATCCAATAGCGTTCGCCACAGCCGAACACCACACGGAGGCGTATACGCTGAAGACGCTCGGTTATGCCACTGGCAACTTGCGCATTCTGAAAGTGGCCGCGTTGGACCACGGCGCGTACTCAGACTTGGTTGCCCACCACGACTTGGCGTACGTTAATTGCTCGTTCCACGGCGCTGGTCGTAAGGCGCAAGTGCTCGAAGTCGCGTTCAATTTGTTGGCTGAGGGCGGCGAATGCCGGCTCTCGTACGTGAGCAGCACGCGTCGGCTCCAGCCCTCACCGTCGCTCCATCAGCCTTCCACACCCTGTGTCAATGATCTCGTATCAGCGTCTGTCTATGTGGAAGATTTCCGGCGAATGTGCCAGCATGTGGGCTTTCTGGACCCGCGGTGCTTGCGGGTACGCAAGTTTCAAGACCTGCAGGGCGTCGAAGGCAATCACGGCCACGACGTGAGCGTGGCGACCGCTCGTCTGTTCAAGCTCGGGCTCGTAGAGGACAGACCAGAAGACTACGGTGAGCGGGCAACGTACACTGGCGGCGCCTTAACCGACGCTTCCACAGCTCTGGTCTACCGCCTGGACTCGCAGTTCACGTTCATGCGCGACGTGAGCGTGGCGGTCGACGGGAACACATCGCAGATTTTGCGCCTCAGCTGGCTCAAGCGCTTTTTCAACGTCGAGGGCGACCGCATGAACCACCGCGGCCGTTTTACCTACGCACTCTAGCTCAGACAGAATGGTGTGTGTGCTGAGACACAGAAACTCTTGCACCGTATATGCTCTCTAAATATCCAAGCTCCAAAGAAAGCTCGCTTGTTTTGGAGTGTAGCCATTTCAGTTCCGATATTCTTTGAAGGGCTACAAATCAACCAATCAAAACACAGTCTTAGTAATTCAGTATAACTATTGGACGAAAGAGAGAACCTACCACAGCCAGTGATTTCACTCGCGCCAATCAGATTCACGCGCTCGATGGCAGCGCCTGTGTTGGCGATCACTCTTCGATTGGATCTCATGGCGGCATATGCAAGCCAACCGAGGTTGCGGGAGCCCAGATCCTGTGTTGCTGGCTGTGTCTGTGTGTACGGTAGTGCTAGTTGCTGCGACTGTGTTTGCGAGCCGCAGCGTCCCGGCCGATGCTTTTCTCGTTTATCGCATGGCGCGTTGCCCTTCCATAGGTGCCACGTGAGAGGAGAGCTGTGCCAAGAGTGAGAACGGGAGTCGAGGGATCCCTTCGGATTTAACCTGAAGAAGGGGTTTTCACGATTCTCTCCAGACCCAAAACAGAACACAATTTTTCATCTCCCAGACTTTGTATATAGGAGAAGAACGTTCTTCAACAGAACGGATAAACATTTTGACCGTTCACGCGGAAGCCTGCCATGACGGAAACCGCCAACGTGATGGATTTGAGACACTGCTAATGACTGCAGTTTGAAATGTGTGTAGCGAAGGAGAGAGAGCATTCCGTCGTCGTTCTGGGATGGGACTTCAATCGGTATCGCGTCTGCATCTGCGACAGCTTGGTGGGCTTTGCGATTCATGATGCTGGATGCTTGAAAAGACGCGGCGCGGCAACCGTCGCGAGTACAGTACCCGCACCGTACTTACGAAAAGTGTTCTTTTGGCGGATGATCTGAAGGGACGCGGAAATCCGGCGAAGCGGGAACGAGAACGTTTTTTTTGAATCTGCGTTGGGAATGGTTCAGGAAATAGAGACAGAGAATGAAGGCCCATCTGCAGTGAGAGAAATCCTGTTTCATGGCTGGAACGAGTTGGGATGCATGGAGCTGTGTGAGTGCAGGTTGGTCACGTTCCCGTTGCCTTTCATCGCGTTGGTGGGGTTCAACCTGGAGGAATTTGAAACAGAAACTAAAAGTTTTGAGATTTCCGGCCGGCGGAGCCCTGGCTAAACCAATACCTACTGTCGAGCAAAGAAATGCAGGCTGCCACGAGCAGTATCACATTATGGAGGTATGGCACCCACACCTAGATTCGCTGGGTGCGGTGGGTAGGGAGTCACACGCAAGGATATTGGATAATGTCTTGTCTCTAGCACGCTGGGAGGGGTCGCATCAGAAGATGGAGGTTTGTGCACGATTGGAGCCAACTTCGCCAACCAACAGTTGTGCGACAGCCGCTTCGCCCAAACAGCTCGCGGTGACTCGCTCCGTCGCGCAGACGAGACGGGTCCGATCGAGTTGGCTGTGGGGTCCCCAGTGGGGACTGGCTGCTGGCCCCGAGCACCCTCCAGAGAGCAAGAGAGAGAACCCGGGTTCCCTGGGGCAAACCGGGCGATCCGATCTGCATCCGCAGACTCGAATCCTCCGCGCACCTTCCCAACCCAACGCCCCGGACCACCGCCACCACACCACCACCACCAGCAGTTTGTCCTCTTCAACACCCTCCGCTGCTTCGTTACCTCCGCGCCGCGACAATTTTGTTGGCGAAACCAAGTCCCAACGTTCTCCCGATCCTGCTGGTTGCGGTCATCCAGTGTTCCAACAAGTCCCGGAGTGTGTTGACTTGCATCTCATCTCAGACCAACAAGCTGCCCTTGCTGCCAGCTTACGGGTTTCGTTGGAAACGCGCCAACTTTCTTGAACTTCTCTACCGACGTGGAATTTCCCAGCGTGGACTCGGCGTCCTGAACCCACTCGAGTCGACCTTCAAGCGGAAACGACGGAAGACGAGCCTGCCACGTAGAACTGTTCCCGAGGTGAACAGAAGCTCTTGCCCCTCTCCTCTTGCTCACTCGCCAACAAGCCACGACCAAGTTACCACCAGCAACCGAAGCACCGATTCGCCCATCAACAAGCATGAACCAGGACAGCCCGACCAACGCTGACAGCATCGAGTCGCCATGGACGCGTGACGGCACGTACATCATCGAGTGCACGCGGCGCGCGCACGCGTGCTGCCGCTCGTGCGACTCGACTATCGAGGTCGGCCGCCTGCGCGTGGGCGTCGTCTACCAGCACAAGAACGGCTACGTCTGCATCAACTGGCACCACCTCGAGTGCTATCCGCACGTGCACGCGATCCCGCTGGGCAGCCTCGAAGGCTACACGGAACTGAACGCCTCGCACCAGCAGCTCGTGCGCAACCACTGCCAGATCACGCAGATCACCGACGACGTCAAGCCGCTGCGGCCCAGCGCCTGCTCGGCTTGAGCTCTCCCGTCGCGTCCATTTTTTCGTTCGTCCGAAGCGCACTTCCCCCGACACCATACAGAGATAGAGATTTTAGCCATATTTATTCGCTTTAGGGAAATACAACTAGCGACCATTTAGCACTTCCATCCCTTTCGGATCCTTTCGATGACGTATCCTTCCCCAGTCGTCGCTTTCGGCGGCCTCCCGTTGCATGCAGAGGTTTCCGTTTCGGCTTGCCCGTTGCCGCATCGATTCCGCCGCGCCTTCGTAAGCCGACTGGGTTCCTAACTCTTTCATTGTACCGTACAGTAAATAACTTAGGTGCCCCCGTTTTAGTGTCATGAGGGTGTCCTTCAAAACAGTGACGTCTTTTAAGACGTCACTGTTTTGAAGACAGAAACCAGGGTGGGAGAAACGAGAGTGACGGTTGCTCTCTCCTGTCCCGCCTGTGTCATTATTTCCCTCGTGCCTCCCACAGGAAACGGGAAGAAGAGCACGCACACGTCCGCCTCCCCCTTGGCTGCAGTGCAACGGGCGCCCACGACTCGATCGCGCCGCGCGTCTCCGTGCTGCTTCCCACTGCATAGCGTCCGTGCGTTCGTTCCCTCGCAGCGCCCACCGTCCAACAATCCCAAACAAACGAGATCGTTGTTTGGTCCCAACGACTTGCGATCGTCGCCAGCGTGTTCGCAAGCCATCGGATACGAAGAAGCCAACATATTCAAACCGACACCATGGACGTCGATATGGACAACAGCGGCTCGTTTCGCGGACGGCTGTCAAGCGGCAGTTTTTCGGGTCCGCCACCCAATGGATCCGCCGCGGGCACGGCGGCTCACGAGCAGAAGTTCCGCGTGTACGAAGAAGCGCTTCGGCACGCCGCGACGTGTCCGCAGAAGCAGTGCATGGCGTGCGACGGGCGGTGTCACAAGATCAAAGCCAGCATCGACCACTTTGTGCGGTGCTACGGGCCGCGCCGCAAGCATTCGCCGATTGAGAGGTACGATAGAGAGCTTGCCGTTTGTGCACCGATCTTGGGTAACTCAATTTTTTGTTGTTCTCGTTTGTGTAGCTGTCCGAACTGCTCGCGGATCTGGGGGCTGCTTTGTTACCACGCCAAGCACTGTTCGACGCCTCACGGAGAGCGCTGCGTCGTCTCCCAGTGCGATTACTTGCGCGACAAGATTGCGCGCAAAGTCCAGCAAGACCAGGAAGAACTGCAGCGCGCGCAGGCCGTGCTGCGAGAGCAGGAGTGGCCCGTTGAGCGGCGAATGGCCCAGCTAGAGTCGGACCGGCAGCAAGTCATGCAACTGATCGAACGCATTCGTGCTGAGAAGGCAGCGCGGCAGGCGCAGATGGCGCTGTAGGCACGACCAAGTTGAAGTGGAAGGTGCGAAGAAACGAATCGCCTATTGCATCGGGTAGGGTTGGAAGAAGAACGGTGAAGACGACCGATGCGATTGTCTTGGACGAGAAAGAGTGTCGATATCTGTACCAGAGAATGGCGTCGTCTGTGAAAGGGAGGGAGGGACTTGTGTTTTTATTATAATGCGACTCGCGCATCCAGTTTTCTTCATTTTTTGCTGGACGTCCAGCGTTTACCGTAATTTTCGGGTATTTCCGCTATTCTACTGCCCCTTCGAGAGTGGACGTTGGACGTTGCACTCGTAACGGAAACTTCAACAGGGAAAACAGAGGAAACCTCATGGATCGGTTTCTGCGCGTGGCAAGTATTTCCATCGGCCGACCCTCCGCGCGCACGTGGTTGCCCGGGTCATCATCGCCTCTATCTCCCCCCAAAAATTCATCATGGCGCGGCGGTACGCCGTGGGCGACCGCGTGGATGGCCTCTACGACGGCAACAGCGACGACGTGTGGTACCCTGGCTTCGTCACGGCCGTGCACGGCGATGGTGACGCGTTCGACGTGCTCTACGACGACGGCGAAGCCGAGCACGGCGTCGCGGCCAAGTTCCTGCGCGTCCACGTGCACGGCACGATCTGCGTAGGCTCGCGCGTCTACGGACGCTACGCCGGCGGCGACGACTGGTACGCCGGCAAGATCCAGGAAGTGCAAGACGACGGCACGTTCTCGATCGAGTACGACGACGGCGAGGTCGAGGCCAGCGTACCCGTGGCGTTCATTCGAGAAACGCTGATCGTTGTGGCCGCTGGCGAGGAAGAGCCAGTGGATGCGGCGCCGGAGGAAGCACACGAGCAGCAGCAGGAGGAGGTGGAGAAGGAGGAGGGTGGCGCCCACGCTGACGGTGTGAGTGAGAGTGCGCAAGTGAAGCGATCAGTCACCCCCGTAGAAAATGCGAATCCGATTGGAGTGGAAGCTGACGGCGAGGAGCCACCGCCCGTGGTGCAGGCGTCGGTTGCCGCTGCCGGTTCCATCGATGACACGAACGCGCGACAATTGGGATCGTCGTCGGTCGAACAAGAAGACGCACCAGTTGGGGTAACTTCTGTTGCTTCAAGCCAAGCGGAAGCAGCTGAGGACGCGAGTGTCTCGGACGAGTCCGCCCAGCAGTCTCACAAAGACCGACGGAAATCCAGAACCAAGTCTCAGCCGCCACTGGACGAAGACGCTCCTGCAACTGTGGATGTGTCGGTCGTCGTGCCCGACGACAACCACAGCAACAATGGTGTGGTGGACGAGTATGGCGACATTCTTTCGACCATGGAGAGACTGGAGAACTGTGCGGGCGACGCCGTGGCCACGAAGACCCTGCTTTCGACGCTCGTGAAGCAGATGCGCGCGTTTCCACAGGCCACAGCCGATCTCGTGCACGCACGCGGCGGCGAAGGACTCTTGATGGACATTCTCAAGCAGCACCACACGCACGCGGTCATTCAGTGCTATGGCTTTGTACTGTTGCGCCGCCTGTGCTTCTTGTGTGGGAAGAGCACGCATTTCTTCCTGCGGAACGGCATCGTCGAACTCGTGACCATCGCGATGCGCAAGTTCCCCGAAGACGCGATTCTCCAGGCCTCGGCCTGCGGGGCGCTCGCTGTGTTCACACGCGTCCACACTGGTCTCGCGGCGCTGCTCGAGAACCGCGTCTCGCATCTCGTGCTCGCGACGATTATTTTCCACAAGTCGTATAGCGTCCATACGCGTCAAGTCCACTACTACGCGTGTGAAGTCTTGCTGGAGCTCTGCGAGCTCGGCGATACGACAACCATCGAGGCGCTATGCGGAGACGGCATCTCCGGCCCAGGGCTCAGTGACTTATCGCCCGTGTCGCTGCTTCTCTTTCTTCTCCGTCAGGCGCTATCGTTTGAAGACAAGAAGGCATGCTGTGCCGCGGGCACACTACTCATGTGTCTCGCATCATGCCATCGCCATGCTGCCCACATGGTGCTCGATCTCAATGGACTCAGCGAGCTATCGACGGTCATGGCCAAGTTCCCCATGGAAACAGGAATTCAAAAGTATGCCGCGAGCGCGTCCAAAGAGATCGCAATGTGTAGTATGGACCAGTCGTCCCCGCACCGCCGTGTGCAACATGCTGCTCACAACGTGTTGGGTGAATCCAACTCCATGGAGGATCTCTACAGCCAGCGGTTATTCCAACAGCGGAGAGCAGGAGGGAAGACGATCGGGAGTTCCAAGAGCAGCAGTGGCAAACGCAAGGCGCCGCAGTCGCAGCGCGGAAACGTTAGTTCACTGAATGGTTTCCCGTCTCCAGCTCACCAGCAACAAGTCGGAGCCGTTGCCGCCCATGCACCCGATGGACTATCGTTTTCCAAGTTCACGTCTCCGATCGGTAAGGCACCACATTTACCGCCCAATATCCGACCGTTTGGCGACACAAATGGCGCGCCGTCGCCGTCTGCGGCAGCGTATCACCACCAACTCCAGCAGCAGCAGCGGAATCAGACTGCAAGTTCACTTGTGATACTCGACAGCTACGGTGCCATGACAAGCGACAAGAAGAGGTTTGTGAAAGACGAACGAACCAATTTGCTCTTTGAAACGTATGGAGTCGACGCGAAAAGCGCAATGAATGCGTCCCACTCAAACGATCACCACGTGAGAACGCACGGAATCAAGCGAAGGCAATTGAAGACGCACATTGTGTCAGCGTCGGCTACTGGAAGTGCGAGCGATGGGATCTCGTGGGCGTCCCCTGTCAAATCTGTCATCCTGCAGGATGCAAAGCCGTTGTCTAGCCGGTCGGATAAGCACGCAGCGAGAGTTTCGACCGGAGAAGCACGCAAGGTCCGATCAAGTGGTGGTGACGTCGGTGATAGTTTGGCCGCGGACGACGAGCAGCAGTCTTCAGCTACACTACGGCGGCAGCAGCTCCAAGCGACGACAAAGACGATCAAGAAGAAGGACAGTGAGGTAAAGACCCCGCGGTCAGCTTCATTCCAGTTGAAGTTGGAAAACACACAAGCAGCAGCCTCGACTACTGGGTTGGCCTCTCCGATTGTGCTCCCACCGAAGACCAACCGTCAAGGAACAAATTCTTCTCGGTCAAAGACGACCGCCAAGTCTACCAGCAATCGACCTGCAGTGCAGACAAGAGTGACTTCAAGAGACAGCGGCATGGGCTCCAACGCTTCCACGGAGTCGCTCAACTCGTACGCAGCCCAGCTGTTCAAGGACGAGATTGAAGCCTCGGCGAAACCTACCAGTGAAGCAACAGGAGCGAGGGATGCCGCACAAGAACGGGAGCGTCTGAGTTTCGCTGAAAAGCTGCACAAGATGATCGACAAGGCCAAGTCTTCGCTTGCGCATACAAGTACTGTATCACTCGCTTCAGAAGCACCAAGTTCACCTGTGAAAGCGTCAAAGCGACCAGAGCCGGTGCGTTCCGCACACGTCAAGAAGAAGCAATCTCCAGCCGTATCAGTGACTACATCCCGCGTAGCTCCTGCTTCTTTGAAATCTAAGTCGGAAATTATTGATGTGGCCCCGACAGCTTCAACGTCTGACACTACCGTCGCGAAGAAACCTCCAGTTGCTACTCCAAAGCCCGCTCCCATCAAGAAGCCACTTGTGGCAGCAACGTCAACACTCGCAGCGTCAAGCAAACCAATCGCACCACCAAAGAGCATCAAAGCGAATGCAACCCCGTCCGCTCGTCCAGCGCCTGCATCCTCATCCACTCCGATGCAAACAACTGGTCCAGCGACAAGCAACAAACCAGCGACCAAACCAACATCTACAGCGAAGCCGACAGCCAGCGCGAAGGGATCAAAATCCTCTCAAGTCGTCGCCGTGGTAGCAGGAACAGTAGCTGTCGTAGGTGTGGCTGCAATGGTGGGCGCTGACACAAACGATGACAACTCAGCCAGTGCACAGAGTGTGACTCCGGAAGACGCACAATCCTCCCAGCCACTTGGAGAAGAAATGCAAGGATATTCCGCTGCAGACGTTGAAGGAGCATGTGTAAAATCCTCGAAGACTCCTGAAACACTGGTTGATTCCGCAACAGTTGAGCCATCGGAGGCTGCGGCTACGACCCCGCCAGCCGAGTCAGTTCTTACTCCGCATAGTGCTTCGGAGCCGGTGAACGACGGCTCACACGTGCCAACTGATGAACCGATTGCACTCGAAGAGGCAGGGGTAACTCCAACTGATGTCACTACCACTGAGGCAAAGGCAATGGAGTCTGCTGTTGAAGAGGCAGCCGCCGTGGCATCATCGGCGGCGGATGATTTGTATGCCGACGAGTACAACGACTTTGACGACCTCGACAATGGACCGCAAACCTTGGATGATGATGGAGGCGACGGGGGCGTTGAGATGGACCAGGGAGTGTCGTTTCAGGCTCTGATGAACCTCACAGCGCAAGTCACGGAGTTTTCGGTGGCAACAGAGACCATTGGCAAAGCAGAAGTGCTACCTGCCGAGTCTGTGGAAGCGTCACCAGCAGACGTGGACGAGCCAAGCAGCGCAAATCAAGCTGAAGTATCACCGGAAGTATCGCTGGGATCAAGTAATGCTGCGGAGGAAGCTGAGCCTTACTCTGCCCCAATGTCAGACGAGCAAGTTGACCAACTCACTGAAGCTCCATCCGACACGCCGGCAGAGACGTCACAGCACGATGCTCCGTTGCAGAGTGAGGAGACGATCCTGGAAGCCGAAGCGGATTCAACAATACCCAACGTGGACAGCGAACAAGAGCCGGGTGATGCTGCGTCCGATGTGAACTCGCAAGTGGTTGATGTCACGAAAATCGATACGAAAGATTCCGAGGCAGTGCATGTTGAAGAAGGTACGGACTCTCACGAAAGCTCAGACGAACGGCTAGAACAGAATAATCAAGATGCTATTGAAGGCGAGGAACCAGGACCGATGCAAGTTCAAGAAGCCACACGAGAGACAGATGAGCAAGCAGATCAGCGCACTCCGTCACCTGCGGAAGCAGATCGACCAGAGAGTCGCCAGACGGACGTATCGTACGCAGATGAAGACTTCGGTGAAGCTACTGAGGATGTTGACGTTGAAGGCAATGTCGCCGTTGAAGCAGCAACAGAAGAACACGAAGAAGAGGCATTTGATGCGGATCCACCGACCGTTGCGGCATTCACTCTGGCGGAACCTTTGATTGACCCCGCGGATATTGTACGCAGTGCGCAACGACGCGGTAGCCCTGACAATACCGATTTAGCTCAGCCTACGAAGCCCGAGCCATCTGCTGCTACTGAGCCTCTGGCTGATGCGCACAAAGCAGAAGCACGAGCTGAGTCTTCAGAAGATCACGAAGACGATTATGGTGATGCAGACTTTGCTGGTGGTGACGAATCGATGCCACCAGATGTGGAGCGATTTGAAGCACAGGGCACTGAATCAATCAACGAGTCAGCTGATATCGGGGATGATGCGGCTGCGACAGATGCTGAGGCTGATACGATAGCTCCTGGTGCCTCGACTTACGAACAGACTGAAGATGCTTCGCAAAGCGCGGCAGTTGAAGAGACTACCACTACCGCGGATCCGGTCGAAGCAGAAGAGGAGCAGGAATCGGGAGACGCACGTTCAGACGCACGTTCCCACCCTGCGATTGAATCGAAAGTGGTCACCACGGAAGAGTGTTCGCCGCCAAAGTCGACGACGGAGACCTCTGACAGCCTCGTCACTGCTCCCGCTGATGGCAACGACGAACTCGTACGAGCAGACGAGCCTCGAATCCGCTCTGATCAACTTGACGCGGCTGCGGTATCTCTAAGTGACTTTTCAGAAGCTGAGAGACTCTTAACATCAGAGCCTACCAATGAGCGAACGACGACTCCGGATGTGTACGACGATGCTGCTTTTGACGGAGACGAAGTAGAAGCAGCTGAAGAAGTGAACGTAGTCGAAACTGCCGACGACGACAACGCAGAGGCGACCCAACTACCTACCACGATAGAAGACCGACAGCCAGAGGTTATGGCCGACCCCGTAAGTGAGCCGGATTCACGCGAGGAAGTGATGCCAGACGAAAGTGTGATACCTGAGGTCGGTCGGCAAGCGACTCCAGATGCGTATGCAAGCGATTCCCAATTTGATGATGAGCCAACAATTGTTAACGTTGGCGACGTTGCTTCACACCAACCTGACGTGGAAACTCCAGCAGCTATCGAGGCTGCGGCTGTGCTCAATGGAAATGCCACTGATGGCAACGTTCCTGCAGCTCCAGCACCTGAACTTGAAGCTACGGAAGGTGCTGTTGACCTTGTTGATCATGAGCCCGTTCGTCTGCCCGAAAACAAATCGACTCCTGCTTTCAACAATGAAGCTGCGAGCTCAACCGAAGCAGATAGCGCAGCACACGATCGGAACTCCCCTGAAAGTGACGAAGTGGAAGCGGTTGGTGGTGCTGAACGAGCGCCAGATTCAGAGGCAGTGCAAACTACCGTGCCTTCTCTGACTGGCAGAGACGATGATGGTGTGGTCAGCACGAAGCCTGCTGATGTAACTGTCGCTGATGAAAGTGAAGCCCAAAAGGAGAGGGCGGCAACGGACATGGGTTCAGTGCCACCATCTGATGATTTGCCCGCCCTCGGCGTTGATGCAGATAGTGATTCGGCTGATGGAGACCTTCAGATGCCTCCAGCTGATGAAGAAGATGTAGGTTCGGCCGACGAGCAGCACGACGATGAGACGACACCTGCTGGGGAGTCTCGCCCGGCAACTGCGGCTGCGTATGACGACGATGGGTTCGATGGGGAGACACCACGGGCTGAACAAGTGCCGTCGGTGGAGATAGTAGTAAATGATGAGTCCATTCTGAGTCAGGCGGAGCCCGCGGTTGGTGAAGCGAGCGGACCAGATAAAGATGTGGACGAAGGAGTGACCGAGCCTGTGGCAGCCCTGGAAGACGAAACATCTCAGTCGCCCGTCCAAAACGACGCATCGAGGCCAGCCACGGCTGATGCATACGCTGATGACACCGAGTTTGAAGATGAAGGTGCAGCAGAACATCTTCAGATTCGGGCCGAGGATGTCTCTCCTCTAGTGAGCCCCGGTGAGGTTGTGGATGCTGTCGTGAACGCGGCTCCGACTGCGGAAGCGGACAAAGAGCAGGAGAGAGAGCAAGATGCTGAAGCACGAGCTGAGTCTTACGCAGATGATGACGACGAGCACTTGATGAAAGACGTCAACGAAATGCTCGAGATCCAGACCGACGTGCAAGCCTTGACAAACGCTGGTGCGCCAACGGTGAACTACACACACGAGGAGGAAGCTGAATCAATGGGGGTCCCATCGGTTGAAGTTTTTCCATCCCCAGGAGACCCATCTCCCATTGCAGTCAAAGAGGAGTCGGCAGCATCGGTACCGCAGCCGACAACACCCAACGACGAGACGGCGTACGAAGATGACGCTCTTCCAGGCGACGATGGCGACGAGGCGGGTCCTCCTGACAGTCCAGGCACTCTTGAGGGTCGCGACAAAGATGATGATGAAGAAGGGAGCGCTCTCTTATCCAAAGATGCAGATGGGGCAGAAGTGCCGGCGGCGCCAACTGCGACGACGGAGGACACTCAAGCACCAGATTCTTTGCCGCTGGGTCAAGGTGCAGATGAAGCCTCTCCAGAGGATAGTTCCATGTTGGATGGCATCCCATCAAGTGAAGTCGAAGGCACCGATCATGTGGAACCGACAATCCCACTCGCAGACAAGCCGGACGGGGAGTCAACTGCGCTTGTGGACTCAGAAGGCCAGATCTTAGAGGACGCGGCTATCGTGGTTGACACACCGGAAGCGCGAGAGGCGTCTACCGATGAGTCGGCTCAGAATCCTGCTGTCACCGACACGGCATCCACGAGGGAAGAAGAGGGACGAGCAAACCTTGAAGATCCGCCAGAGACTCCTACACCAGTCAACGAGCAGCCTGCGTCCGAGGAGCCTGTTGACGCTGCTTCTTCAGATGATATCACTGATGAAGCAGCAATCTCGGCGCCAAACGACGATGCGCTGAAGGAAGATACACCCGTGGCAGTGAAACCCTCCGCGCCAATCGAAGGGGAACCGTTGCCAGACAACGTTGACGCGTCGTGGGCGGAAGCAGCTTCAAGTGCTGAGACTGCGGAGGAGTCCGAGCTGCACCAATTGCCGGTCGAGTCAAGCGAAGAGCCAGTGAAGACTGAAGCTTCAGAGCACACGATTGAGAAAGAGGTCGATGGGAGTACTGTACCGGAGGAGCGACTTGCTGAGACTGCTCGCAGCGATCGCGAAGGAGTCAACGCCGACGACGATTTCGATTATGCGGCGGGCGAAGCCGCGGCAAGCGAGCCTTTGGACAAGCCCGAAGAGCGCGAGAGCCTCGTGAGTGATGAGGCAGAGCGGAGTGAAGAGGCAGTTCCAAGTCCGCCGGGCAGCATGAGCGAGGCGGCTAAGCCGATCGAAGAGATAGAGACCTCTGCTGTGGTGACCGAAACCGAGCCTTCACATCCGGTCGAACATCAGACGGACATGGGTCCTACGTCACCAAGTCTAGAATCACCTGCTGAGCAGGCGAAGGAGCTTTTCAACGACCAAGCCAATTCCCCTGAACTGCCCGATGTCGATGTCGAATATCGACAGGAGGCCGCCGGCGAAGTCGCTGCTCTTGATGCAGTAGATTCTGCTGAAGAGGCCGCGCATGAAGACAGTGAAACCGAGGCCGGAGCTCCGACTGCTGGAGGCGACGTCGAGTCATCCGAACCACCGTCTGAGCCTCACGAAGAAGAAATATCGCACGTCGAATCGCCAGCATCAACTCCTGCTGGAAGTGACCCCGTGCCGCCAGCAGGTGGTGATGTAGAGTCGGACACGACCGCGATTGAATCGTCCCAGGCTATCGCTGATGGCCCTCACAATGGTGAAGGTGCCCCAGCGGACAATGTCGCGCCTGAACAAGAGTCGAGCCCCGAGAAGGAGGAGGTGCCAACTACTATCGAAGAGAAGGTACAAGAGGCAGCGGGCACACAACCCAGTGATGCCAGTGAGCTCGAGTCTGAGCCACTCGATACAGCAGTCCAAGAGAACGAACCCACCGAATACAAGGTCCCAGTCGCCGACGACATGGAGGCTGGCAAACTCGAGCCAGCGGTCTCAGAATCGATCACGTCTCCAATGGAGGAAGCACCCTCGGAAGAAACGGCAGCTAGCGAGGTACCCGAGCCACTGGTCGCACGTCTTGTAGCGCTCGAACCTGTTGAAGCTGAGGCCCCTGCGACGGATGAAGTGGACGTTGCGCTACCTCAACCATCGGCTGAGTCCAGTGAAAACGCGCCCCCCTTGCCGATCGATGCAGTGGAACCGGAAGAAGCGATCGAAGAGCCCACACCAAATACCGAAGCTGCTGCGGAGTCAGTGGACAGCAGCACAGCCAGCGAAGAACCACCGTCCGAAACGCGCGAGGACACGAGTAGGCATGTGGATGCTGTTTTGGAAGCTGCAGTGTATGAGTCGGCTTCTGGCGACAACAGCGAGCCGCCTCGCGACTACGCGTTTGAGGAAGTGACACCATCACCAAAAGAACAAGCCGTGGAGGAAGTGGAAGCGGCTCTGGCCGTACCGGTACTGGCGCCAGCAGCAACAGAAGTCGACGAGCCGCTCTACAAGGATGACGACAACGAGTTTGAGGAGGATACGCCACGGACGGTTCCACTCTCTCCCCCGTCCATGGCGCTGGAGGCTCCAATGGCGGCGACGCCGGTCGAGTCAGTGCCGTCGCCGTCGATCGAAGAAGCCGAGTACGACGACTTTGAAGCCGACGAATCCCCCACATCACCACGGGTTCTTCCGGCGGCTGTCGCGCCAAAGCTAGTCAAGCAGCCCACAAAGGACGAGATCGACGACGAGACGGCGTACGCCGCCGACGACGACGCCTACAACGAATTTGAAGACGACGACGAGCCCCCACGGACCAAGGAGATACCAACGCTGGCGGTGCCCGTCGATGACATGGAAGATGCCTATGACATGGAAGAGACCTTTGACGAGGACGACAAGACGGTAGCGCCTGTCCCGACACCGCACCCGTCGGCGTCGGCCACTGGTCCAGCGGCCGCCCCCACTGGTCCAGCGGCCGCCCCCACGTCCGAGGAAGACGGCGACTACGAGGCCGAGTACGACGACTTTGAGGACTGAGTGCGGTCAAAGCCTTATCTACGTATATTCACGGGTCGCGCTGGAAGTCGCGCTTGCCGCCGGTCTTGCTCACGAGCTCGGTGCGCTCGATGACAATGTCGTGGGACAGCGCCTTGCACATGTCGTAGACGCAGAGCGCCGCAACGCTCGCGCCCGTGAGCGCTTCCATCTCGACGCCGGTCTTGTGGGTCACGCGCACGTCGCACTCGACCGCGATCGTGTCGTTTGTCGGGCACGTCACGCGGATCTGGACGTCCTCGATCGGCAGCGGGTGGCAGAACGGGATCAGCGCGCTGGTCTGCTTGGCGCCCAACACGCCGGCGATGATCGCGGTCGTGCCGATGGGGCCCTTGGGGCCCACGAGGCTCATGCCGTTGGGAGCGTCGCCGCCGCCGAGCCGCTGGAGTTCCGCGAGCACCTCGGGGGGAAGGCGGATGGTGGTGCGCGCCGTCGCTGTGCGGCGCGTGACGGCCTTGTGGCCCACGTCGACCATCGTGGGGCTAGCGCCATCCGGCGTGACGTGAGAGAATGAAGAGAAGAAGCCCTTGGAATTGGCGTGGGCGCTGCGCCGCCACAGCGACGGGGCGACGACCTGGCGATGGATGCGCAACAGCGGCATCTTCGTGATGCATTCCATGTTCCAAAAGCTGTTTAGATTTGTAATATAGATGATCTTAGATTCGTTTTGGAAAGATTGGATTCTATCCGGTTGTGTTCCGTTGCGTCTGAGACGTTGCGTTGCAAAACAAACGAAAACCCCAGCAGATTGCACAAACTGTGTCTTTATGTTTCTCACCTTGAAGCAACACAAAGCGGCTGGATTAGGAATCACTCATCTCAGTAGGCTGAGGAGGAAAGGACGCTGAGAAGGGGGCTAGGGGAACATATGACATACACGCCGGTAAGTATACGCAGTCGCATGCATTCTGGGTTCGGTATACGAATTATCCGGACAAAAAAGACCATGCCTTTGGGTGTGGGCGACGCCACGACAGTAGGTGTGTGCATCACTCTCTCGTTTTTTGCTCCTGGTTGTTTCCCCTGGGAAATTATGCTCACGTCTTCTGGAGGCAGGCAGGAAAAAAAAGCGAAAGGAAAAACAGCCCACTCTCCGTTGACCGACAGAAGGCGAGGCAGGCGAAAAAGAAAAAACAGAACGCTGTGCCCCACGAAGGCGGTGTGCAGCGCGACTTCTCCATAGAAGAAAACAACTCTCTCCGCCGCTGCGCTTTGATCCGCCGGCGTGGCCTCCATCAACACTACCACCCGCGCGACGCCTCCGTGCAGCTCATCGCTCACTCTCTCCGTCCGTGCGTGCGATCCCTCCCGTCGCGCCGCTCTCCTGACCCGAAGGCCGCTTCTCCGGACAGTTCACCGGACGGATTCCAGTAAACGACGCCAGTCATTCGTGTCAACTATCTCTCTCTCTCTGGACGGCGCGAACCAACTCTCTTTCCGACTGCAAGGCTGCTCGTGTCGTCGACAAGTACTTCTTTTTCTTTCTTCGTTTTCTTCTCTGCGGCGCCAACAAGACGAGATCGCTTCCAGACGGCCGAGTGAGCCCACTGTTAATTTTCCCGTCAGCAGAGAACCCGGAACACCATGGCGGGGCTCACGATGGTCAAGGGCAAGTACAAGTATATGCCGCTGAGCGAGGCGAACGTCAAGCCCGTGATGGTGTCGGCGTTTGACGGCCAGACCATCTACGTCGCGTCTGCGTCTTCTTCCAACTCGTCGTCAGCGTCCGCTTCCTCCTCTTCCACTTCCAGCGGAGCATTTTCCTCTTCGTCGTCTTCCTCTCACATGGCGAGTCTCGCCGCGGAGCCCAAGTTAGACGCGCGCTACGTCATGGGCAACTACCTCGGCGGCGGCATCGCCGGTGTCGTTAACGAGGCTTACGACAAGCTGCACCAGCGCCACGTCGCCATCAAGATGCTCAACCCCGTGGGCTACAAGCTCAGCTCGGCGGTCGCGCTGCGCCGTGGCGAGATCGTCAAGAAGGGCGTGCCCTTTATGCCGCACGGCGCGCGCCCGCTCGTGCGCGAGCACGTCTTCTGGATCAAGTTGCCGGGCAAGCGCGAGCTCGTGGCCTGCTACGCCGATGCGCGCTTCGCCAACAATTCCAACAATTCCAACACCAACAACACCAACTTTAACGCCATGCTGAAGGAACTCACGCTCGATATGTGCGTTGCGCTCTGGGGGTTCGACGCCGACGAGGACCTAAACGACACACCATCGACCCAACACTCGACCGCGACCGCAACCAACTCGGTTAGCTCCTCGGGCAGCTATGCCGGTGGCGAAGAAATGAAAGGCGGCCCGTCGCACGCGTCCTCTTCGTCGTCGTCGTCGTTCGGTCCATCGTCGTCGTCGTCGTTGACGTTAGGCTCGCCGGCGCCTTCGCTCGGCCCCACCATGTCGCCGCTAGGCCCGTCGTCGTCGTCCGGCCCAACGCGCCAAGACGACGATGACGAGCTCATGATGATGATGATGATGTCCCAGGACGAGTGCCCCCGCGACGAGCTCGTTCAGCTCGGCGATGTCGTGTACACGATCCCGTACATTCCGCACAAGTTTCAGAATTTTCTCCAGTCGCGCAAGTCGATCTACCGCGAGATCGCCCACATGCACAAGCTCACGGGTAACTCGGTCTCAGGCCAGATGGACCACGGCGGCCACGCGAACGTGCTCAAGCTCTTTGACGTGCTGGAGTACATTCAGCCCTCGAAGAGCACGATCTTTCTCGTGCTCGAGCTCGCGGGCGGCGGCGAGCTCTTTGACCGCATCCGCTCGGAGAACGGCGTCGACGAGACCGTCGCGCGTGGCTACTTTACACAGCTTCTGTCGGGCGTGCTCTTTTGCCACCAGTTGGGGATCGTCCACCGCGATCTCAAGCCCGAGAACTTGCTGCTCAGCGACGCCGACGTGCTCAAGATCGCGGATTTCGGACTCTCGGCGCACTTCATCGCGGCCGTGAGCAGCGGCGGCGCCGGCGCCGGTGTCGCAGCGTTGTCATCGGCCTCGTCGTCGTCGTCGAGTGACGACTTTGACGCCGTACCCGAGCTCGACGACGACGAGATGGTGACAAACTTCATGGTGCCCGCTGCGCGCTTCCGCCGGCTCAACTCGATCGTCGGCTCGCCGCATTATGTGGCGCCCGAAGTGCTCCAGAATGCGCGGTACGGATACGACGGCCGCAAGGCCGACTTGTGGTCGGCCGGCGTGATCTTGTACGGGCTGCTGGCGGGCTCGCTGCCGTTCGGCAAGGAACTGCCGTCGTGCCCGCGGTACCTCAAGTTTTGCGAGTGGATCCGCTCGCTGCCGTGCGACGCGCAAACGGGCAAGCTCGTGTACGATATGTCTATATATCATCAGGGCATGGCCAGCGGCGCGATCCGGATACCAGCGTCGTCGTCTTCGTCTTCATCTTCTTCCTCCCCATCGCCTTACAACTCGATGAACGAGCCCACCCTGAACATGACACCCACCGAGGACGACCTCACGGGCTCGTACCGTCTCGCGCAAGTCCACCCAAACTGCCCACCGCCGCCCGTGCCCACCATGCGTATGATGGGCGCGCAGCCGCCGAACAAGCCCTTCGAGATCACAGCGTCGGGCGCGCTCAGCGTGCTGCCCAATGGCGCGCCCAGCAGCCGCCGCGGGAGCCGCGTTGTGGCGTTCCCAACGTGGCTGTTCCCGTCTAAGCTGTCGCCGCAGGCCATCTTCCTCATGGCGTCGCTCCTGCATCCCGAGCCGGGCAAGCGCTTCTCGTGCGAGGACGCGTGTCGATCTGCGTGGGTCCGCGGCGTCTCGTTGTAAATCCGCGAATTTTCTCAACCTTCGTCGGCGTCTTGATCAACGACCGCGACCCTTACTCGGCCGTTCGCAGCCATCGCGGATCCATCGACTCTCTTCTCTCTGTGCCATATTATCAACCAAAAACGACCCTTCCTCGTAGAATATTCACCCCATCAACCGCAA
>JAADXJ010000409.1:0-22829 GCA_023337735.1 Pythium biforme
TCTCCTCCATCGGCGACGTAGGTAAACCCCCGGCCGCAGTCGCAGTGCGCGTATTCGTTGGTTGGCACCACGTACACAATGTCGCCATTGGTATCGACATGGCGGTGCTTGCGCTTGAACGAGCACATGCAGAGCACGAGCAGAAACGCGAGGATGCCAAAGTTAATCCCGACGGTCTCGATGGTGGCGTGGCCAGTCATGCTAACGAGCGGAAGGGAATCGGAGAATGCCACGGACGAGTCAAGCGGCTTCTCGCGCCACGCGTTGGCACAGCTGCGACGAACTTGCCAGGTGCCGGGTTCGTGGCTTCGTGCAGGAGTTGAAAAACCTCGCAAACTTTGGTTCGCGAGGTTTTCCAGCTCCTGCCCGAACTTTTTCTGAAGCACGGAGCTAAATGTTCAGTTTGTTCGCGCGCTAAGCCGCAAGCGAAGACCTGATTATCTGTTCATAATTGATATTTCTTTCCCGCTACTGTAGAGACGGTACAAGGAAGGGTACATTGATTTGGTGGGAACTGACAAAAGTAGGGGCCTTCAGAAACTCATAGACAGAAGAGGAAATGGCGCGACAAAAGTGGGGGTAAACACTTCCTATGACAACAGTGGAGGTCCGTGAAACACCGTGTTTTGCTACGTTGCTCGTACCGGTTCGTTCGAACGGAGCCTTGATTCGCTCAAAGTGGTTTCGAGCACCGATTCGCTATATGTCAACAATCTATCTAGGAAATAAAGGAAATCAAGTCAGCACGCTGACCATCATTCGAGTACAGTTCGTTTTGCCATTAGGAGCGCTGTTGAAATATCCATTTCTCAAGTCAATCAATTTTTACCTCTTCTTTTGGTTGCATTTGTTCGAGGGTAGATATTAGAAGGTATGCGTTGTAAGAGGTCCATTCATTTTGTACCGCTCCTGATGAAGAAACGCACTGTTTGGGTACGGAAGTGGTATTAATACTTCGAAGTACAGTAAAAGCTTCTGAGTCAGAGATCCCGTCCATTCCTTTATGTAAAGTACTGTACGAAAGTGGTTAAAGCTTGTAAAGTGGACCGAATTAGATTTGTCAGTTCGTGGTTGTCCAGGCCGTGTACAGTGTACAGTATGACCTAGGTCTGTCTGTTCGTGCCGTCTCCTGCTCTCAGCCGTGCGCGTTTGTTCTGTTTTGACAAAAGTGGGATCTATCCAGATTTGGAAAGTAGTGGCTTCTTGGACCTATTATCCCCGCTGATCGCTAAACCGCGCCCGCCCCGCTTCGTGCGCCAGAGCGCTCCCTAACCGCAACCTCCGCTTCGCTGCGGTGCTCCCAAATAGATAGATCCTCCCTTTCAGTGCATGTATTCCGCACCCCCGACCTCCGCTCTCTAAGCTCCACTTTTGTCAGTCCTGGTCCTCTTTTGTCTGCCAGTTCTGATAGATCCCATGTTTGTCAAAAGTCCGTGCGCGTTGGGTTCTTTTGTGGAGGGCAGAGAGGTGCACCCACGCACGTTTGAGGACCCATCAAAGAGACATAGTCGACCCATGATAGGACACCAATCTCTATATGTGCACGGTGCACCCATAATAAAACTATGCAAACACCCATATTATGGGTGTGTAACACACCCAAACATACCGTGTGTTTGCGGCGAAAACAAGTGTCTTATTCCAGTAGGTTAACTTCAACCCAAGCCAGAACGGGTCACGGGTATGTGTCAACCAGGTCAATCGAAAACCCGGTCAGCCCACGAGAACAACCCGTACAGCTTAAAGAGTGAAGGTCACCCCTCATTCGGTATCCACATCACTCTGCTCTCCCCATCGGAAGCAACGAGATCCATCGAAAGAAGTGGGCGAGCGAGCGATCATGGCGACGCCCGCGCCGGTGACGTACGCGTTGAGCGATGTGGAGCTAGACAAGCCCATCAAGAAGCCGCAGCAGATCGAGGCCGTGCTCAGCAGCGCCGTGCCGTGGGCCGAGCTCGCGCCGCTCGTGTTTGTGGGCACGAGCGACGCGACGCTCCACTGCTATGTGCCCTCGGGCGGTGCGGCCGGCGCGGCGACGTCGCTCGCGTTCCTGCGCTGGCACTCGTCGTACAACAAGATCTTCCACGCGTGCGCGCGCGTAGTCGACGCCTGGGGCGTGTACGTGACGCTGCTCGACAGCAAGCTCACACTCTACTCGCTGCCGCTCCACGCCAACCCGCACTTGGACCGCAATGGGCTTGGCGCGCCCGGCGCCGCGCGCGACGCGATGGTCTCGATCGACGACACCAGGAATACTGTGCTCTTCGCTGTGAACGAGGACGCGCGCGTCGTGTGCTGCCTCACGAAGCAGAACGCGCTCAAAGTGTACGACTGGACCGCGAACCGAACGCTCGAGCTACGCGCACAGCACGACTTGCCGGCCGTGATCGCGACGACCAAGTTGCTCTCACCTTCGGCGCTGCCTGTGCAGAAAATGCTGCTTCTCGGCGAGAGCCACGTGTTGCTGTTGTTCAAGAAAGAGTGGTGCGTCGTGAACGTGGACAGCGGCAAGGTCGTCGAGCTCACGGCGGCGTCGTCGGCCGCAGCGAGCACGCTCGTCAACATGGAGGCGATCGCGTGCGCGACGCTGCTACCGCCGTCGCCGTTGGCGTCTTCACGCGCACCCCGTAACGGTGCCGCCGTGGTGGTGCCCACGCGCATGCGCGACGGTTTTGTCGCGGGCAAATACTTTGCCGTACGGATCTCGATCGTATCGACGCAGAGCAGCACCTCGTACAGTACGGGCGACGTCTTGAAGGTCGCGGTCGAGCGTGTGCTCGAGTACAATGTGGCGCCGAAGAATGCGTACCACCACCACCCGTTTGTGCTGCTCGACATGCAAGACAAGCTTGTGGTCCACAGCGTCGCGTCCATGAAAGCGGTCGAGAGCACGCTGCCGATCAAGTCGATCTACGGTGCGTGCACTACGGTCGCGCTGCCGTCTTCCTCGTCCGCGGTGTCGTCGCTGTCAAGAGATCTACTCGGGAGAGGTCTTCCGGTGTCGTTCCTTACGATTGCGGCGCCGTTTACGGTGCAGCTCTTGCGGATGACGCCAATGCCGACGCTGCTCGAGCGCCACGTGTCCGCTGGCCGCTTGGAAGAGGCCGTGGTCTTGGCCGAGCTGTGTCCGGAAGAAGTCGCACTTAATGACGATGATAAGAAGGCGCTGTTTGCCGACTATGCGCGCTACCTCTTCCGCGAGCGACGCGAGTTCAGCAAGTCGATGGACTACTACTGGCGAGTGCGTGTCGACGTTGAAGACGTGCTGTCTCTGTATCCGACAGACCTGCTGCCGAGAGTTTCTGTCGTGCGAGACACCTTCAAGCCGTCTACTAGCAAAGCAAATCCGAAGCAAGTGGCGCCGCTGGTTCTCCAAGGCGAGGAACTCGTCAAGAGCCTTTTGGCACTCATTGAGTTTCTGACCAAGGCACGCGACGCACTGACGGCTACGAGCGATGCCTGGAGTATGCAGCCGCAACAACAGCAGCAGCAGCTGCGCCTCCAGCTTCTCGATACGGTGTTACTCAAGTGTCTTGTTCTGATCTCGGAGCAGCCGCAGCAGTCTGCGAATTCTCAGCAGAAGCGCATCAGCTACCAGCTCTTTGAACTTGTGCGCTCGGCCAACTGGTGTGAAGTTGGCGAGACGGAGGTCTTCCTGCGCGCCCACAACCAATATGATACGTTGCTGAGCTTCTACGGCTCGCGGAAGCTGCACCGTAAGGCGTTAGAACTGCTCGAAGACCTCGAGAAGAGTGCGGCAGCAGCTGCAACGCCATCGGCTGCATCGAATTCCCCAAAACCAACGAATGGCCTTCGGTCGCCTGCAGATTACCTTGAGCGCACGACCTTGTATCTGAAGCGACTCGGTCAGAAGAAGGCGGAGCTGGTGTTTGAATTCTCTCGGCGGGTCGTTTACGCTGACCCTGCGTTGGGTCTCTCGATCTTCACGCACCGCGACGAAGATATCGACGAAGGGGACCATGACATCGACCCGGCCCACATTTTGGCACATCTGAAGTCGTGCCCAGTTCAGCCCAAGCCGGAAACGGCGACAACCGCAGAGGATGACGCAGAAGTGAACGCCACGGCTGCGCTGCCGCTGACCGACAGCCGCTTCCTCGCGATTGAGTATATTACGCAAGTGATTCTCCACGATCGAATCAACGTGGCGCCTCGACTCCATGACGATGCAGTGTATCTCTTGTTGGACGCCATTCATGCTGAGCTTCAACACAACTCGGCCTCGTCATCTGCTTCATCTCGACTCGCGCATCGAGTGTCCTCGCAGCGTGGCCTGCTGGGACAGCTTCGGCGGAAATTAATGGCGTTTCTCGAGTGTTCCAGTGCTCAGTACCATCCGGAGAGAATGCTCAGTCGCACTCCGCAGGAAATGGTCGACGAACGCGCGGCACTCTTGTCTCGATTGGGAAGACACCACGAAGTGCTCCAGCTCTACGCCTTGCAACTCCGGGATGCTGCGCTTGCGGAGGCCTACTGCAACAAGTGCTACGAGTCCAAGCAGGCGGACTCGTCCATTTACTCGACGCTGCTTCGTCAGTACCTCCGCCCCACTCGATCAACTTCTTCCACGAGTGTGACACCGTCCGCGTCACCGCCGAAGCCTCTTTGGCAGCGATCGGCCAGTCTTCAACTTCCTCCGACCAGCGGCGGAGGGCCAAATGGACCGGGGGGTGCGCTAACGGCCTCTCCTAGTGAAGCCGTGAGTGCTGCCATTAGCATTCTCAACAAGTACGCCGAACGCATTGATGTCGCGACAGCATTGGACTTACTGCCGGCGGACGTGCCTGTCGAGGCGTTGGCCAACTTCTTCCGCCGTGTTCTGGAGCGTCAGGTCGAACGGTACCGCAACGGGCAAATCAAGATGCAGCTTGCGAAGATGGAGAACTTCAAGGTGCGGGAGAAACTCACGGTCAAGCGCAAGGAATCTGTGACCGTTTGGTCCTCCCACTGCTGCTACGCGTGTGGTAAGAAGCTTGGTGTCGGCACATTCGTTCGATTGCCGCGAGCTGGTGGTACGCTCACGTTGGTCCACTACTCGTGTCAGCCAACAGCGTGACTGGACGGAAGCTCGCCGCTCTAGGAACTTGGTAGATCGTGCTCACCCAAGAGCAACGGCCTCTTCCAAGACGACTGGCCCGTAATCTTGTCGAAGTAGTAGTACTGTTTGGTATCAGGGTCGTACACTTTCTGGATTCGGTCGTGCAGCCTACGCAGCAACTCCTTCCGGGCCTGGCAGTGCTTCCAGAAGCCAACAAGTACAATTCGTGCCTCGCTGGCGTCTGTGATCGTGTATTCGCGACGCCGCTTGATGATTCGTGCTTCTTTCACTTCACTTTCGCTTAGCAGTGCTGGCTTCTCCCAGCTCACGGTGCCCGTTTGCTTGTTGTAGTAGTACCAGCAACTGGTTGCGTCATCGAAAATCTTTTCATATGCCTCACGCATACGCGCCTTAAGCTCCTTATGTGCTCGAGAGCCCCGCCACGCTCGCTGGATGAAGCATGCTGCTTCATTTGGTGTAAGCATCTGCCGTAGCCTTTGGACTCGTCGCTTCTCGCGTTTGATCCTTGCCTTCTCGCTGACATACGGTACTTGCTTGCGCTTGTTGCGACGTGATAGCGCCATCGAAACCGCACCGGTAGGAGCTTCAGCGTCTCGCGACGATTCTGTCGGAATGTTGTGGACTTCCAAGTCATGCACACCAAGCACGGCTGGCTTGAGCCACGTTGACGTGCCGGTGATACGATCGTAGTAATACGGCTTCTTCGTGCCTTCGTCCACGATTTTCACGTATCGGCGGCGAAGCATCTCAAAGAACGTCTTTCGACTACGGTAGCGTCGAAACAGTGCTTGGATCGTCCGAGCCGCCGCGTGCTTGGTCTCAAACTTGGCCTGTCTGGGAGGTCTCTTCTTTCTGGGCTGTCGTATAATAGGTGAAGATTTTCCTTGAGGGGCAGGCGGAGCGAGGCCTCCAGCCTCATTGTCAGATGGGGCTCCGAGAACCTTAGGCTTCTCCCACGTCGACACCTTCGTGATCATGTTGTAGTAATAGTATTCGCCTGTCTCGTCGTCGAACAGCCTTCGGAAACGTCCCTGTATCATCCGCCGGATGAATTGCCGCGCTCTGTAGGCTCTGAAGAGCTTTTGGATAACTTGGGCGGCATCATCTCGACTCAGGTTCGCGAATTTCTTGAGTCGACTGATCTCGATCGGCTCACCAAGGTCGTACAAGCGGCGTAGCAGCATGGGCTCCTCATACAAAATCAAGCGCTGCTCGGCTGGCGGTTCCGCTCGCGTCGGTGATGGAAGGGGCTGAATGACCTTGTAGTACAGTCTCTCCTTTTTCAAGTCGAAATGCTTTTCGTACTTCGCTCGCAGTCGTCGCTTGCATTCTAGATGCGCGACGTGTGCTCGCCAATTCTTTTGTAGGATGACAGCCGCCTCGTCACGCGTGAGCGGCGGTGAAATATGCGGCAACTCGTCGGGATCGCGAATGGGGATCTCGACGTCGTCGGGGATCTCCGGCGGAGGGCCCCATGAGGTTGAACTCCTCCATAAGTTGTAGTAGAAGAATGTATCGTGCTTGATGCTGAAGATGCGCTGGTAATGCTTCTCTCTCGCTTGTTGAAGAACTCTTTTCGCACGGCGTGCGCGATAGAGGCACTGGATCTTCCTCACCGCTTCGTACTCTGTTAGTGGAGTCCCTTCGGGTCGAATGCCGTGTAGATCCTTTTCGTGGAAGCAGTGGCGACAGATCCACAATTTCAGTGGTGACGGCTGAAATCCGTTGCACCGCCAACAAACTCGACATAGTGGGTGGACGATCGCCTCGATATCGATTGCATCGATACGTTGCTGCTCCTCGAACTCTCGTTCCGCTCGGTTCCTCCGATCTTCTTGAGGCTCGAGGCGGATCGGCAGCGGATGATCGATTCCGGGTAAAGAAGATGACAAGGGGACCTTGGGCAGCTTGGAGAGATCGAGCTTTGGAATAATAGTTTGCCGAACTCGCCAAAGTCGGTTGGCTTCTTCGAGCTCGTAGCTTTGCGATGTGAGCGCCAATGTATTGAAAATTGTGAACGTTCGGCCACAAGCGATAGAAGCGATCTTGCCGAACGGTGTACCATCATCGAGCCGGAGTTGCTGAGGCCTCGAGCTGAACGAGTTCATACTTCCCCACGAGTATACGTTGTTTTTGACAGTCAGCACTGAAGTGTGATGCATACCACATGCAATTTGGACTGCGTATTCTTCGTCTTGGATGTGGGATGCTGGTATTCGTACACTTGTCGGATAGTATACGACTTGTGCACTTTCACCAACACCAAGCTGACCATAGATTCCTGTGCCCCAAGTGAATATTTTTCCACACTTGGGAGTGGGTCGGTCATCCTCCTGGTTCTTGAGCGAATCCGCAGCAATGCACGCACTGTGCCACGCTCCGCACGCGATCTCAAGCACAATACAGTGCAAAAGAGGCCCGGTGACTTGCGTCGGTCGGCAAACGCGCTGTTCTTGCTTGCTCACAGAGATACCAAGTCCCAATCTTCCACCATCGTTGCAACCCCAGGTATAGAGCTTGCCGTCGGCGGTGAGTGCCATGCTGTGGAGTGCACCGCACGCGACTTTGCGAATGCGAACTTCTCGTAACGAGTCAACGCGGTGGAGAACAAATGTCTTCGGGAACTGCACGGCTCCATGCAGTGCGGGTGCTGGTGTCGGTCGGATCGATTGTTGTTTGTGTATCGAAGTCACCACGGCGCCAGTACCCAGCTGGCCGTAGGTATTGCTTCCCCATGTGAACACAATCCCGTCGTGACCGGCGACGAGATCACACACAGCGACCGTGTGGTGTGTGCCTACGCTCACAGAAACGCATTTATAGTTGGCGATGGCAGCCACGACCTTTGCTCGATTTCGAGCTACTTCGTCGGCTGTCAGAGCAGGAAACCCGAGCTGGCCGTGCTGGTTCTCACCCCACGAAAAAATTTCGCCCGCACGAGCGAGTGCAACGGCGTGAGAACGAGCGACTCGTACGTCCGCGATGTGTTCCGTACGTAATGCGTGCATGAACACGGGGTTGACGAGCCACTGGCTATCGAGCGGGTGATCAAACACGTCCTTTTGGTGGATTTCGCTGCACAGCCCAATTTGTGACGATAGCCCGCCTGTCTTGCACAACCACACGGATCCATCTCTTCCGTCGACAGCGTACACGGCGTCGCATTCATGGCCCTACGTGAAGACTCAGTAAATGGAACGCCCCGAATAAAAAAAGCGAAACCAAGACAAACGCACTGCCGCAACGCTCGACATGTTCTTGCCCCGAAGTGGTCGGATCTCAATCGGGTTCAGCCCTGGAACCGCCTCGCAAAAGTACACCGTGCCTTGTGCTATGAACACAAGAGAGCCACCGTTAAGCTTGCATTGTCCACCACACCCACGACTCGGAACGCATGGATTTACGCACCGCGCACTTGCTTCTCGCGCGCCCTCGCGGCGGCGTCTAGCGCAATGTCCTTGGTAATGATATTCTGGTCAATCCAGCGCTGGATGCGGCCCATGAGCAGCACTTTCTTGCCCGTCGACGGCACGTTGAGCGAGAGGGCGATGAGCCGCAGCTCGTCGCGCGAGAGTGTGTGGAGATCAACATGGCGGAACAGCCCGCGGTTGCGCGCACGGTGGAACGCGCGCAGCGCCATAAAAGAGTCATTGACCGTGTCGCGCTGGGCGCGGAACGCTCTGCGCAGCAAGAACGAGCGGAAACACTTTTGGAGCATGGTCGCCGCGAGCGCGCGGCGCCGCTTCTTGCGCCCGGGGCGCCAGCCCGGGTTCAGCTTCTGCGACTTGACGCGCTTGGCCTTCTTCTTGCTGTTCGTGTCCATGACCTCTATAGGTCGTTCGATGGAGGCCTGCGTGCCGAGAGAGACAGAGAGAGATGACGTCACTTAGGTCGCCATATTCGCACGCCTGCGCATGTTTCCCTTCCGGGCGCAAAGGTTGAAGTGACTGTGCAACCAGGGAAATCCGGGACAGTCCCTCGTGGGTTTTCAGAAAACCCATGGGTTGACCAGTTTTGTATCCGGGTTTAGAACCCGTTTATGAAATATCAGGGACCCGTTTCCGCTGGCGTTTGGGTTGTCATCTGGCAGAGAGAAGGAACGCACGACCATGGAGCTGGGCGACGTGGTGCCGCTTTTGACGGCCTCGGGCGCGCTCAGCGAGCTGCGGCTGCGCGGCGCCGGCATCGACGTGCTTGAAGGAAGTCGCCACGTGTCCCGCAAGCTCGCGCTCGTTGCGGTGCTCCAACAGGACGCCGAGAACGACGCCAACAAACAGGGCGGCGAGCGCGGCGTCTTCATCACGCCCAAGTCGGTCCACGTGCAGGAGCAGGAGGCGGCCGTGCTGCTCTGTACGCTCCGCCACGTGGACTTGAAGGCCGAGCCGTTCTGGGGCTCGCTGCTGCTGCTCATCTCGTCGCACGTATTTGTCGCGTCGCCCGGCGCGATCTCACCCGCGAGCTTCCGCCCACTGAGCTTTCTCGCGGACTTCCAGTCGTGGCGCGTCCTGGAGAGTGAGAACGAAGAGCAGAACCGTACGTTGCTCAGAGATCTCGTCCCTCGGTTCACCTGGGTCGCGCTGGACCTCAAGATCAAGGAGATGGAAGGCCTCGAGACACCCACCAAGTACTTTGAGTACAAGCTCGCGAACCCGCCGATCCACGGCGTGAGCATGGAAGACGCCGAGACACAGATGCTCGCCCACGAGTTTCTACCGGCGGCGTCGCGCGACTGTCTCAACATCAAGTCGTCGACGCTGACCACGCCAGCGGGGTTCGACACGCCGCAGGCGTTCACGTCGTCGAAAGTCCTGCCCCACGCGCTGGACGCGATCGAGCCCAAGGCACTCTTTGGCCGCTACGTGAGCGGCGGCGTGTTGCTCCACTTGCTGCGCTCGCTGGCCCACAGTGTCGCATCGCAGTCGACCATCGTGCTCCAACGTGTGTGCCAGAACGTGCAGCTCAACTACTGGAAATTGCTGCTCGAGAGCGCGTACGAAAAGTATACGGACGAAATGCACGCGCGGCTGAGCGTGTACGAAAAGGTCGAGTTCAATTCGGACTACATCGTCGCGATTACGGAGCACAAGTTGCAGTCCGAGAAGGTCTCGGTCGTGAACGCCGGTCAAGGCCAGTTCTCAACGTTTGACGAGTTTGGCAACCTCAAGCGGTCGACCTCGCAGGGCACGAGTAGCCAGAACTTGCTGAAAGATGAAGGCCCCTCGGATCGTCCGACGCTGAATACCGGTATCTTCTCCTTCATCAAGAACCGAGCGGAGCGCGCGTTCTCGAGACAGTTTACCGGCCTTTCAGCCTCGTCCTCCACCGCGTCGAATTCGTCAGCGGTTCCATCGCTGAACCATATCCCAGAGGATGAAGATGCCCAGCATGAAGACGTTGCCGCTTCCAACTTGGAGACGCCCGAGGATATTCTGGGCAAGTATAACGCCCGTATTGCGAGCTACCAAGTGCCGATGCAGTACATCAACATGCCAACCGAGGCCATGCCCGTTGGCATCTCGGCCCTCGAGCAAATCCATGAGGCGGCGCTCAATGAGGCAAAGAAGCTCATTGTCCCGTTCTTGTACGATCTCCGGTGCACCACCGTCAAGTACACGGAGTTTGCGAACTCCGGACTTGATTTATCGATCGGCAAGCAGAACTTGTGGCACCGCATTCACGAAGTCAAGCGTCGTTTCGAGCTGGCGAATGAGGCGGCCTCCACTCTGTTTTGCTCGCAGCTACTTCAGTACTTGCACGCAATCGTGCTGAAGAAGAACGAGCGCGATAACGAGGCGCAGAAGAAATCGATGCCGCGTATCGCCCGATCCACCTCGACCATCATCATGCCCGACAGTGGCGACAAGAACGCCGCGCCACTGACCAAGCTACCGATGGAGCTACTCACGTACAAGAACAATCTGGAGGCCATGGTGTCCCAGTACAACTTCGTGTCACGGGGCCCCATGGCTTCACGCGTGATGATCGGATTCTACCAGGCCGTGGTGCGGAAGCGTCTGCTTGCATTTGCGCAAAAAGAGTACAATCGCTTCGGTGATGCATGCGACGTCAAGGAAAACAAACTCGCGGACCTTGAAGATTCACTTGAGACTACCGAAGAACTCGTTGTGCGGCACCAAAAGACAAACGAACTGTTCTCGATCCAAGAGGCGCAGTCCATCGCCGAGATTGAGCTCCAACACAAGGATGAAATCGCGGATCTCCAGGAGGCGATTGAGCGCTCAAACGACAAAATCGAAGAGGCCAAGCGTGACCAGCAGACGCTGTATCAGAGAACCATGCACGCGACCCGCAAGACCATCAACACGATCGACAAAGTGGCGGAGAAGAATCGCGTGTTCATGGGCTACTTGGAACGGTTCGAGAAGGGCCACATGTTCTCCAAGAGCTGGCGCCAGTACTACTACGTCTTGGACAACGCCACGCTGAAGTGCTACAAGTCGAAGAACGCGCACGAAGAGCGTAGCCAGCCGTTCGAACGCCCCATCACGTTGACGGGGTTCAACGTGATCAAGAGCCGCACCGATGAGATGAAAATGAAGTTGATCCCGCCCGAGGCCGGTCAACAAATGCTACGCTTCCGAGCGCCCGCGAGCGTTGGCCGAGACGTGTGGATGAAGAAGTTCATGGAGGCGGCCCAACTCGGAAGGTGAATCGTGCGTTGTGGTCAGGTCCGAGTGGTGCTGTGATTACTGCTGGCGTCGAAGGGAGATGCAGATTTATGCATTGAGTGTGTCGATATGGGGAGGACAGAAAGATGGGCGTCGGTGAGTTGTAAGCTGGAAAATGTACATCACCTTGGACTATGCAAACGGAAACCTCAGTGGTTTGCCCAGCGAGACGAGGAACGGATCGCCCTGCGCGTCGCTTCCTCGCTTGTCGAGTGGCTTATTGTGCTCCACCTCCCACACAGGCTTCGCACAGCGGTCCACAGGCACGCGGCTCGCGACGGCCCCGGTGAAGAAGAACGAGTGGCGCAGCGCGTCCTGTGCTCCAAGCCGTCGAGCGGGATCCAGCATGAGCAGCTTGCTCAGCAAGTCCAGCACTTCCGGCGACGCGTCCGGGAAGACACGCGACCACGCGAGCGGCTTGTACGGCGGGAACTCGACCTTGCTATAGTCCGGGAGCCTCTGGGCGTCCTAAACCAGAGTCACACGAGACCAGTGAGATCCCACACACAACGCACATACGTATCTCGTATCCACCAAATAACCGTACGGGCCAGCTCGCCTCGGGGCTTCCGAGCACCTGGAAGACGCGGAAGAGCTGGTCGATGTCGCTCTGCCCGGGAAACAGCGGCACGAGGTGGAGCAGCTCGGCGAGGATCGCGCCCACGGCCCACATGTCCACGGCGCGGCCGTCGTAGTGGCGGGCGCCCAGCAGCAGCTCCGGCGCGCGGTACCAGCGCGTCGCGACCTGGTGCGAGTACGACTTGTCCGCTCCAACGTACACGGTCGCGAGCCCAAAGTCCGACAGCTTGAGCTCGCCCGCGGCGCTCACGAGTAAGTTGCCGGGCTTGATGTCCTGCATCCCAAGGGTGGTCAGTAAGGAGGCCTCCATCGGAAGAGAAGATACGATGGCATCCCTCACGCGGTGGATGATGTGGCGCTCGTGGCAGTACGCGACGGCGCGCAGCAGCATGCGCAGGATGCAGCGGATCTCGTCGGCAGCAAAGTCGCGCTTCCGCTGGCGAATGACCTAGATAGATACAGAACTTCTTACCATTCTGCGTTTCCGTCCGTCACACGTCGCAGATTGGTATTCAGCACCCGTACACGGAAGAGGTCGGTCTCGACAAACTCCATCACGATCGCCACGTGGGTGCCGTCGGCCGCGACATCCAGCAGCTTGACGATCTGTTATACGCCCCAGTTAGTCCACGAGACCGAGGTGACTGAATGCCACATTCAACGCACGTGCGTGTGGTCGAGCTGCCGCAGCGCCTCGATCTCCTGGAAAAGCGCGGCCGGCAGCACGCGCCGGCGGCCGTCGTCGCTCAGGCGCAGCTTCTTGACGGCCACGACATCGCCTCTCGCGATGCGGCGCGCGCGGAAGACCTCGCCGAACGCGCCATTCCCAATCTTCTCGAGCACATCGTACGCATCCATTTTTTCCAAAGATGGCGGCGGTTCAGGATTCAGATCTGCAGTATTCACGTAATACAGTACACTGCGCTTCTTCAACTCCACACAGACTGTGACGACGAGCACATGGGAGAAGCAGGAATGCACTAGTTTACCATCGTCCACGTCAAGCCTATCGCTGTTGGTTTTGTTGGAAGAACGCGTGTGGGGCCGCCGTGGGGAAAGGAAAACGATGGGGAGGAAGCCACGCGTCGCCTAGGCACACACTGGGCGGCGCATGGAGAACGTCGTAAAGAGGCAAAGAGGCAGGTGCGCGGGCGAGAGAGAGAGAGAGACGGAAAGGCTGAGCCTTAGTGGTTGTTCTTCCAGACGAGGTACCGCGTGTCACCGAGTTTCCGCGGGCTCAGCTTGTGCTTGGCGAAGAAGAGGATCGCGAGCAGCATGCAGAGCGAGCCGACGACGATGTAGGCGATGCCGAGGAACGGGTTGCGGCCGCCGAACCACGAGGTCGTCGAGATCACGAGCGACTTCTTGCCGTCAAACGTCGTCACCAAAAAGTCTACAAACATACACAATCAGTGATCCGTTCTGAGGCATCATACGAGATGGAAAACGTACTGCTCGAGACGAGGAACTGGAGCTTGGTACCGGCGGCCAGGTCCTTGTCGATGCGGCCGTAGAGCTTGCGAAAGCTGGGCAGACCAGCCGTGCGCATCCACACGATAAAGTGCTCGTCCTGGACGCCGAACGACGCCGCGTTCTTGGTCCACGCCGTCTTGTTCGCGATCGGCGGCTGGCCGGCGTACATCGGGATGACCCAGCGGTACTTGGGGTTCTGCCACAGGAACATCTCGTCGTCCTTGCGATCAGCCTCCGGGATGTTCTTGAACTTGGTCTCGACGTCTGATTTCCACGCAATGTCGTTCTGGTCCAACAAATCCACGACCTTGGTCGACGCGTCGTAGCTGTCCGACTGGTACAGCGTCTTGCCGTCCGGCTTGGTCAGGCTGTTCACCCAGTAAATGTCTACAGCATACAACGTCAGTTTGTGTGCACTCCACTCTTCATAGTAGCGCTAACGTAACGCACCGTTGAAGAGGCTGTTGGCGATCAGTCCGCACGGGTTCACGTCGTACTTGTCCTTGGTCGACACGAGCGGCGTGTCCGAGGTCGAGTTGTACTTGATCACGTCTTTGAAATCCGTGAGCGGCGAGCAGTCGGTCTTACTGGCCCCAGCGTCGCCGCGCAGCTGTGCGTCGCTGCGCGACTGCACGTAGCGGCGATGGTTCTGGTAAAAGTTATCGAGCTGGTAGTACACAAACACGGGCGCCTTCATCTCCTTCTCGATCTCGAACGTGACCAAGCAGCCGCGTGAGCTGACGTCAAACACGTCGCGGTCGCTGTCGGACTCGAGGTAGCAGCCCTTACCGAGCTTAGCGATGTTGGCCGAGTCGGGCGTGCTCTTGCCGTCGTACTGGATCGAGTACTCGACGACGTTCTCCGACTCGGTGTGGAGAATGATGCCGATGGGGATGAAGATGAGCCCCACGACCGCGAACGTGCCGATGACCCAGTTGGGCGTCAGGATGGGCTGCCACGCCTTGAGCTTCTGCTGCTTGAACGGTGTGTCTGAAGAAAAGAGAGTCGAGGCATGCAGCATGAGCATGGTCCACAGCACATAGAGGTCCTGTTTGGTTGGTTACCTTCGGGCTTCCTGGACTTCTCCTCCATGGTTACGTCGCTTGCTTCAGAGGAGTTCCGTTCGATGGAGAGAAGAGGGATGCCGATGTCGTTCCCACGCGCCGCTTGCTTGCGTCTGGTGACCGTCGGGGCGTTCCTCGGTCTTTGTCCTTTGGGGGTGTTGGGGCTGTTTTTGTTTTTTTCTTACGAAAAGAAATGTAGTTTACATGTACTAAGCTGTTTTACTGTGGGGGTTATCTTGGGACAGCAATCTCCGATTGGTTAAAATCAGGATAAATTGCACTGTTGAAACAACCGCACGACCGGCAGTGGGGTACGCGGAAGCGAAGCTTACCGAGGCACAGCGTAACCCACCTGCTGGGTCGCTGGCTTGTCGCACACAGTAATCATCTGGTCAATCAAACCAACGCGGTCTCCAATACAACGTCTGTTTCAGGTCAATGAAACGTTCCGTTGGCTGGCTTCCGAATCCAACAGCTCAGCAAAAAAGCAACGAACCTTCATGAGCGGCCGGGACGCACGCGACGGCGGAAGCCGCGGCGGCGGCGGGCGCGACTGGGACCGCAACAGAGGCGTTCGGCTCGACGACCGAAGAGACCGACGTGATGAATACAGCCGCGGAGGCGACCGCGACCGAGGAAACCGCCGCGATGACCGTGACCGCAGCCGAGATCGTCCGCGCGACCGCGAGGACAACCGCGACCGTGACCGTGACCGCGAACGCGACCGGCCACGCGACCGATCGCGGGACCGCCAAGACAGCGGACGCAACAATAGTGGCCGCCCCGAGTCGACGCCGCACAACGGCGACCGTGCTGCGCACGATGACCTCTCTGCGCCTCGCCGCGATGACGACGCGCAAGACGATGCCGCGAAGCCCGCGTCGAACAGTTCGTGGGATGCGAAGAAAGAGGCCGAGAACGACCCGACGTGGGCACGCATCTACATCTCGAACCTGCCGTCGGACGTCACGAGCGACGAGCTCCAGGAGCTCTTCGGCTCGCTCGGCGTCGTCGCGCGCGAAAAGCAGAAGCGCGGCTACAAGGACCAGTGGCCGTTCAAGATCAAGATCTACACGGACGACGGCGGGCTAGTCAAGGGCGATGCTGTGCTGACCTATGAAGACGCGAATGCTGCCCGCGCGGCGCCCAACTTCTTTGACGGTGTGTGGAGCGTGTCGGTCTGACGGCAACCGTGAAGGGATTACTAACCATAGTGAGTTGTTGGTGTTTGTAGGGCACGAGATTCGAGGCAACAAGATCAAGGTCGAGCTTGCCGGCAAGCCTGAGCCGCCAGTTGGCGGGTGGCAAGGTGGTGGTGGCGGTGGCAGTTATGGCGGCGGCGGGGGGCGTGGCGGTCGTGGCGGCTATGGCGGTGGTGGCGGTGGTTACGGCGGCGGTGGAAGCCGATACGGCGGCGGCGGCGGAGGCGATTCCCGCTACGGTGGCGGCGGCGGTGGCGGTGGCGGCGAGCGCGACTTCCGCGGCGGCCGTGGCGGTAATCGCCACCGACCGTACTGAGCCTCATATCATGGGGTAGAAGAACGCCGAAGTTGTAGCACGTAGCAGCAGGAGCCAGCCACCTTGTGATCACTTCTGTACATGTCTGGTTTTTGAAATGCCCTCCATGGACTCGCTCGCATCACACGTCGCAGATATTGTGCGGCTTTGTTGGATACTCTTCGCATCACGTTCTCATTTCCCAACGCTTTCTCTGTTGTTGGCGAAGGATGTTGGAAATCCAAACGTTGGATGGACCCATGTCCCCGTCCGCAAGATCGAGCCACGATGAATTAAGTTATGTAAGTGGAAAGCAAGAATTTCCTCAAATCTAAGTAGAAGGGTTGTTCACTTCGAAGTGAATGGACCCCACCTGATTTCAGTCGCGTTCTGTGATATGATTTGAAGCAAGATGAAGCGCACAATGCAGGTCGCAAGATGCTGACCATGGGGAGAAATGCGACCCAAAACCTTGCGCTCCGTCGGTCACAAGTCTCGGGCTCGTGCGCATGCCGGTTTGAGGCTGGCGGGGCGTGCAGCGGAGGTGTTCGGTTCACTGCGAAGGGAGTACTGTAGCAGCCCGTCCACTTCGATTTGAGGACAGTCGTGCTGTCCACTTATATACCTTAATTCCTCTCGTTGTGCCCACCAAGTTGGGACAGTGGGGGCAGGCGGGAGAGCGGCGAATCATTTCACCTCGTTTTGGGCTACATAAAACCTCACCCCCATTCACGGTCTCTTGGCTGCTTTTTGGATTCGCTCGCTGGTGCAACGTGAACTTCAGTCAGTCGGCATAGAAAACGCGCTCGACTGCGCGTGCTCGCTCTTCCGCCCGCTCTCCCGCGCGCGCCACCGACGCTCCTCGGCCGTCGCGCACTGCCTCGCGCTCCGCTGCGCGCGTCCTTTCCATCCGTGCCGGTCCCGCGCGCGTACCCCTCCTACAGGCCGCGTGCTTTCCCGTTCTAAACAACATGGGTCTCTACAATGTCGTCGCGCTCGGCACGGAGCTCGCGGTCGTCGTGTGGTACGTCGCCGTGCCGCTCTCGCACGGCTGCGCAGCGCTGCTCGCGAGCGACTATCGGCGCTTCTGGGAGTTCAAGCAGTCGCTCGCGGCCACGGCCGCGCTCGCGCTCGTGCGCGCGGCGTTCTTCGCGTACGTGCGCCGCCACAGCAAGCGCGCGCCGGCCACGCGGCTCTTTGTGTTCTTTGTGTTTCTCGCGCAAGCCGTGATTTGCGCGCTGAGCTCGCTCCAGCCGCTCGTGTTCTGGCGCGACGCGCGCGCGTTCCAGAAGTACCGCGCGCTCGACTGGGGCAGTGGCTTTGTCTACACGCTCTGGGCGCTCACGCTCTCGTCGACGCTGCTGCAGCTTGTGTACATTCTCCAACTCAATAAGAACCGCGGCCGCCTCGCCGACGACGGTTTACTGCGCGAGGTACTGAAAGAAGAACACCCCGCCCATACGAGCATGGGCGGCGCCGAGGCCAAGCTCGCGCTCTGGCGCACCAAGTGGGCCCAGCTCGTCAAGCACGTCAAGCGCCGTGCGACCGACCCGACGTTTGAAGCCATCGTGCGCCTGTACGCGCAGCGCGACGGCGCCATCGACCGGCTCACGGTGGTCTACGACCGCGACCCCGACGAGTTTGAGTTTTACTTGCCGCAGCTCTGCAGCTTCTTGCTGCTCGGCGCCAACGCCGAGAGCCCACAGCTCTGCATCATCCTGCTCGAAAAGTGCAGCGTGTACGTTCGCGCTCCGCCTGTAAACTTACACCTTGGTTCCAGTATGGTGCTGACTGCTTGTGACTGTCTACACAGGTCGCACGTGTTTGCCCATCGCATCTTGTGGTATCTCCAGTCGTACTGCCTCGGCAACGAAGCGTTTTCCTCGCAGGAGAGCCAGGGTCGCATCCACATGCTAATTGACGAAGTCTCGGCGCGTGGCGTGACCCCGGCGCGCGCGATCGAGGCCGCTTCATCGTCGGTGCCGTCCGCGGACGACGATGGCCAGGACGCCGACGTCAGCGAGCGCGACACGATGATCGCGACGCCATACAGCAGCCACGAGGCCGAGGCGCTGCTGCCAGCCAAGGACGAGCAGTACTATACGTTCAGTATGACCAAGGCGCCGATCGACCTGGAGTGCGGCACGGTCTCGTCGGATCCTTTCCAGCTCGAGACGGCTTTTTTGACGGCGCTTGCGACCGTCTCGTCCAATTTGCGCTCGGTGCCGATCTCGCGACGGAATGATATGGTGAGGTTGGGAACACCCGGCTTACAAGACACGTGAGACTAACCGAGCTGTTTGCATCCGATTCTGTTGTTCAGCTGCGCACATGGCTCAGTGACATTCAGACCCAGTTCCTCCCGAGCAATTCGATCTACCTGCCCGTCGGGAACTCGCACCACCGTCTGAAACGGATCCACGTGACCGAGAGCTTCACCTTTTCGACACGGGTACGTCTAGGTTGTGAGACAGTAACAGACTGTGTCGACGTGTTCGCTGACGTGCTTGCTATGATAGGAACGAGTGCCGTACCTGCTGTGTGCAGAAGTCGTCGACTACGTCTCGCCTGCCGATGAGAAGAAGGTTGCCCGCAAGCGGAGTCTGTTCAAGGGACGGCGCTTCACGCTCAGTTTGTGGGACAAATCGGCTTTCAGTGTGGCAAACAACTCGGCCGTCTCATCTTCTGAACGCGCGCCGCTGGCGTCGCCCGAGTCGGCGACGCTTGGTTTCTGGAGCGAAGTCAAGCCTTCTTTGAGCCCGCGTCACCGATCACTTTCTCAACATCTCACATCAACGATCGCGCAGCCGGGGGAGCTGTTGAACGGGCTCCTTGACACGATCGTCAAGAAGACGCCGCTTGCGCGGCAAGGCTCGTTAGCATCGGCCACCAAGGGAACGAGCCATGAGGCATTGCTTGGGGAGACTTCCTCCATGAGCCGGTCCAAGTCGGCGATCGACGGCTTTGGCTACCAGAACGATCGCAGCCATCGGTACTCGGCGGCGACGGACACGTCCAAGCACAGCCTCACCATTGAGACCTCGAGTGGAGAAAAAGATGGCCGCGATCTCCCGCACCATCAGGATGACTTGTGGTCGCCTCGGTCCGATGGTCCGCTCTCGCCGCACTCGCCCGGATCGCCGTACTCCCCACCCGCTCTTGCGCGTTGTGACAGCACAGACATGTTCCTGAGGACGCTTACGGAGCGCGATTCGAAGCTCGTCGACGAGGACGAACGCGCGCTGCCTCCGCTTTCGACTGGGCGCTCGGATATCCCGGCTGTCATCTTTAACGAGCGCTGGGAAGAGAAGGAAAACCGGCTGCGCAATTCCTCTCCGTGGAGCTCGAGCCCGGGCTGGCGACTTCTTCCAGTGATAATCAAAAGCGATGATGATCTTCGCCAGGAACAACTTGCGTCCCAGATGATCCGGCAATTCTCCAAAGTGTTTGCCGAGGCGAAGCTCCCCGTGTTCATGCGACCGTACGACGTGATCGCGATCTCGGCCTCGTCGGGCCTGGTTGAGGCCATTGCCGACACAATCTCGATCGATTCGCTCAAGCGCAACGACCGCGAATACACGACGCTGCTCGATTTTTTCTGCCGCCACTTTGGCGACGAGTCGTCCTCGGAGTTTCGTGCGGCGCGCAACAACTTTGTGCGCAGCATGGCGGCGTACTCGATTGTGTGCTACTTGCTGCAAATCAAAGACCGCCACAACGGCAATATCCTCCTCGACGCCGAGGGCCACATCATCCACATCGACTTTGGCTTCATGCTCTCGAACAACCCGGGCAACGTCGCATTTGAGCAGGCGCCGTTCAAGCTCACAGAGGAGTTTGTCGAGCTCATGGGCGGCCCGCGGTCGGCGTCGTTCCGCCGCTTCCGCTCGCTGTGCGTGCGGTCGTTCCTCGTGGCGCGCAAGTACCGCCACCGCTTCACGCTGCTGCTCGAGATGATGATCAACGGCAACGAGAACCTGCCGTGCTTTGCCGGTGACCCCAAGGGCACGATCGACCGCCTTGCGGCGCGCTTCCAGCCGGACATGGACATCAACGCCTGCGAAGACTTTGTGCACTCGCTGATCGACGCGTCGCTCGACAACTGGCGCACGAAGTGGTACGACAAGTACCAACGCTGGTGCGTCGGCGTCTTCTAGACGTAATCAGTCGTTAGGGAAGGAAGCATAGCAGCGAGCGAGCGATCACTTGCGTCCGCCCGCATTTTGCGCTGATAGTCTGACAGCGGCGAGCAGGTTTTGCTACATATACATCCAATGTCAGTACGTACAATTCGAACTTAGTGCGTACCTACCATGGACTGTCGGATATCCCGCACAACGCGTCCCTTGGGCGCCGCTTGAAGATACCCCCGCCGTTTTGATTCATTTTGTTGTTGGATCGTGAGGCGCCAACTTGTCACGCGTGGTGCCAACATCCAACGCCACGAAAAGTTGGAGTCGTCCAAAACCAACGATAGAGGGCACCTCACATCATCTCGTTCTTCCCTCTCCTTCATCTCCCGTCATGACGATACGACAGCGTCGCGCGTCGCCGCTTCGGTGGCTGTTGGTGCTGGCGGTGGCGCTGGTGACGGTGGCGCTGCAGCGCGCGGACGCGGCCTGCGCCAACTTTTGCTCGGGTCACGGCCAGTGCGGCGCGTTCAAGTGGGTTCCTCGCATCGTGTTTTGATCGGATCCCGTGGCGCGAACCTGAAGAGCTCACGTGGACTTCTCTCTCTCTCTCTTCTGTGTATGACAACAGCAAGTGCACGTGCGACACAGGCTGGGGCGCCCCCGACTGCTCGCAGCGCAAGTGCCCGAGTGGGTCGGCGTGGTCCGATAAGGCCTCGGCGCCCAACACGGCTCACGCGACCGCCGAGTGCTCGAACCGCGGGCTTTGCGACTTCACCAGGGGCGAGTGCGTCTGCTACGCCGGGTACACGGGCGCCGCCTGCCAGCGCCGTACGTTTGGTCTTCCACGTCTCTTTGCTTCTCTTCTTCCATTCCTGACCAATTGACGCCCATGCTCTTCTTTGTGTGGGACTCGTAGTGCGGTGTCCGAACGACTGCTCGGGCCACGGTCTCTGCTACTCGCTTGCGCAGCTCGCGCTGCAGTACGGTCCGGACACACCGGCCGGCGGCGGCGGCCGAGGCCTCGGCCCCGCGTACACCAACTGGGAGAAAGAAAGCGTGTCGTCGTGCTTCTGTGACATGGGCTACAACGGCCCAGACTGCTCGCAACGTAACGTGATCCGTGCGCTTGTCTTCTTCGTAGAGGCGTAGGTTCCTGATAGTCTTGGTGTATGTGTGTGTGTGTGTTCGACAGGTATGTGTCCTAAGAACGACGATCCGCTCACGGTCAGTCAGGGGTATCGCACGATCAAGATCAAGACCGGCGCGACGAGCTCGGCGCTCGTGGGCGAGATCCGCGTGGTCTTCAATGGGCAGGCGGCCACACTGGACGCAGATGCCGACGCCAATACCGCCCTGTCGTGCTCGGCCGCGTTCACGGCGATGGGCAACGTGAGGAGCGCGACGTGTACGAAAGCGAACACGGACGCGCAGAAGGGAGCCGAGTACACCATCGTGTTCAGGGAGTGGAACCACGGCGACACGGAGAACAACGTCTTCAACCACTGGGGGAACCCACCGCTCGCAAGCTTCAAGTGCGACGTCAGCGGCGTCACGAGCGCCAACACGCCGACCTGCGTCATCACGGACGTTCCCGTGGTACCAAAGCTGATCGGTGCGATGGAAGCAAGCGAGTTGGTCGCGGGGAACGTGATTCAACAGTGCTGACCCATTGCCGTACCGCTTGGTGTTGTTTTTATCGTAGAGCACGCGTACTGTTCGAACCGTGGTGTCTGCGACTTTAGCACGGGGTTGTGTCGATGCTACGCGGACTTTAAGGGCATGGACTGCAACCAGCCGTCGAACGTGCCCGACAACATCGACGACAACGACGGCTTCCTCGTAAACCCGCAGGGGCTGACGTACACGGGGACGGTCTTGCACTTGCAGACGACTAAACGGTCCGCGCTCGACTTTCAGTTCATGATGATCGAGTCGGGAACATACCCGATCTTGACGATGGACGCGTTCGGAAATACAAAGCTTCTGCAAGGCGACATGGAGATCTCGACTGGGTACCTCAAAGTGCAAGCAGGCGTGACCATCGTGACCTTGGGCTTGAACGTGTTGGACGGTGGCGCGACCATCGTTGATTCGCGGCCGAGTGTCCCCGTCGCCTCCGTCTACAACAGCAACAGCGGGTTCACGTCCGCCCTTCTGCTGCTCAGTGCCTCGAGAGCCACGCAAATGGCACCGAACGATTTCCTGCTGATCGAGGCCACGGCGGCAGGCACGCCAGCGTTCACGGTCGAGGCGTCCGGAAGAACGACCATCAACGCTGGAGGACTATCGGTCACCGCTGGCGGAGCGACCATCA
>JAADXJ010000410.1:0-22821 GCA_023337735.1 Pythium biforme
AGATTCTTTCGAACGTTCCACGGAATGGCACGAGAATGCCATGTCCAGTATTTAGGCTATGGGCATGCCAAACGGCTTTGATGGGCACAAGGGACACGCCAGCATCCGGCAGGCGCGAATGCACTGGAGGATTGTGTGGAAGTCTGCGAGAGTATTAACCGTACTTAGTGAGGTGAAAAGGTAGCCATATCTAAAGAAGCGCACCTTGCGCGAAGAGCTACAAACCTATGGAAATGGACTGCGAAAGGTCACGGCGGCCCATGAGAGCGCCGGTCATGGAGCGATTTATTCACACACAGGAGCGAGACATAGCGAGAGGTCATGCCGCTCACGCCGCGCTTCACGTGGGAGCAGGACGCCGCGAGTGTCGCGCTAGAGGTCACGCTGCCCGGCGCCGCGCTCAAGAGCGTCGACATCTACAGTGCGTCGCGTGCCGCACACCCACATAGGGCCTCTTATATCTTACGTGTACTTGGTCTGCTGTGTAGTCAGCGACGTCGTGATCAAGGTCAATGCCGCGCCGTATGTGCTGTTGCTGGACTTGTTCGACAGCGTGGACGACGCGTCCGCGATCGTCAAGCGCAACGCGTCGACCCACGTGCTCCACATCAGCGTCAACAAGCTCCTGCCCGGGCACTGGGCGCAGCTCACCCTGGACGCCAGCAAGACCGAACGGAAAGAGCGACGGCTCGCGTCCATGGAACGCAAGCGGCAGGCAGAGACCTCGCTCGCGGAGAAGCGCAAGGACCGCAAGTACCAGGAAGAGAAACAGACACTGCGTGCCCAAATGGCCGTTGACGACACGAACCGACAGCTCCTCGCGGACCTCAAGGCCGAAGAAAAAGCGCGCGAAGAGGTGCGGCGGTTTGATGGTATTTCTATGGCGGAAATGGATCTGAAGTCATGCGTGTGGTTGCGTGGTTGCAGGCCGCGATGTACGAGTCCTTCAAGACGCTCCAGGTGAAGCAACAGCAGCAACAAGCTCAGCAGCCGAAGCGAGTTGACGCCAAAGCGTTGTTGAAAACGAGCAACCAGCCAGTCCACGCTGCCACAAAGCCCAAGGGAGCCACGGGCGCGACCAGTGAAAAGAGGCGCGTGTCATTTGCCAACGAAGTGGACAAACCAGTAGACAACCAGCCAAAGTCTCTGCAGCAGCAGGGCCCCGACGTGCTGGAGCTAAGTGCCGATGGCAGCTTTGACATCGCCCCCACGGCGCCTCCCAAGCTCATTTGGGACAACGCCGTGGATGAAGTGTCGGCGACGGACTCGGAGGTGGACGTCGAAGACATTGACAGCGAGGACAACCAGGCCGAGGCGAAAACTAAAACAAAGCCACTCGAACTCGAGCAGGAGATCCGCGAGGTCGAGGCCGTCGAGGTCGTTGAGGTCGTTGAGCTGCCGCCGCCTCGCGCGTCGGCGCAGACCGAGATCCAGTTCACGCCGCGTCTGTTCCCGACGCCGTCGCGCGAGTCGAAGGCCGCGGAGGAAGAAGACTGGATGCTCAAGAACCGCAAGCATCTCAAGAAGCACAAAGGACTGCGCGGCGCCGCTGCAGGCGCGTACGACATCAGCGAAAGCGACCGTAAGTGTTCTGAGAACTATTGTATGGTGGAGTTGGTCTAATTCGTCGCTTGTGTGTTGTAGCCGCGTGGTTAAAGGCCAAGGGAGACGACTTTTACCGGTCGCGCGACTACCGAAGCGCCGTGAACGCCTACTCCGAGGCCGTCTCGGCGGTCGAGAAGGACCAGACCGACTTGCTCACGGCGTAAGGCTCTCGCTTCTTTCTCCTGCTTCTTCTGTAGGTTAGCTGGCTGAAATCTGGCTGGTGTTGTCCTCGGTGATCTAGGTGTCTGTCGAACCGCGCGGCGTGCCACTTGCAGCTCGGTGCGTTTGAAAAGTGCCTCGAGGACTGCACGACCGCACTCTCGCATCTGCCCGACACGCCGGCAGCGGCGGAAGACCACACGCGGGTCATCCGGGAGTTTCGTCTCAAGCTCAAGCTGCTCGTGCGTCGCGGCACGGCGCTGTGCCGGCTGGGCAAGTACGCGGAGGCCAAGGCCGACTACGGCGTGGCGCTGACCATGGACAAGCAGAACGCGCCGCTGCAGCACGACTACGTGCAGCTGTTACAGCTCGAAGGGTCTCAGCACGCGAAAGAGCGCGGCGACGCGAGCTTCCGCGAGAACCGCCTCGACGACGCGATCGCGCAGTACGACGCGAGCCTACAGCTCCATCCGCACTCGATCGCGTGCCTGTCGAACCGCGCAGCATGCTTCTTGCGTCGCCGAGAGCTCCAAAAGTGCGTGGACGACTGCTCCACGGCGCTGCAGCTGCTGCAGCAGCAGCCGTCGGAGACCGCGGGCTCTGCGAATGACCCACAGAACGACCTGGGGATCGCGTTTTTCGCCGTCGGCCCAGCGCCGGGCACGGTCAAGCGCCGCGATTGGGTGGTCAAGACGCTCGTGCGCCGTGGCACGGCACTCGTCTCGATGGGAAGCATTCAACAAGGTGGGTCTAGTTGAGGGTCGTGTTGCTGCGATTTGACGTAGTTTTCTAAGGTGTGATCTGTTATCTGTTCGTTACGACGCAGCGGAACGCGACTACGCGGCGGCGGCCGAGCTCGATCCACCGAACGCGGCGATCCAGTCCGACCTGGGCAAGATCCGCGAACAACTCCAGGAAAGTGGAGCAAACAACCTGTCAAAAGTAGAACCTACCGAGAGCGAGTCTCCGATCCCTGCGGTGCCCTAAGAGCGCATTATGACTATCGCGAGTGGATACCAATTGAGAGAGGTTTATGCACGATCCAAATCGCGACGACTACGAATCCAATCCTCAAAGGATGGTGATCGCCGTGTACTCGTCGTCGGATGCCTGCGCGTCGGGCACAGGGATCGTGAGGCCGTTTGTCGTCACCATGTTGTCCTCTGGGCTCCACACGGGCATCACTTTCATGTTTGACTTGGGCGTGGACGCCAGCAACACCGGTGCGTGAGCCGCGAGTTTCGCGGTGATCATGTCCGCGCAGTATGCGAGCAGGCTGCCGCCTGACGGTTTCTTCGTGAGCGGCGCGGGGCGGTGCTGGTGTTCCTTCACCGCCGCCAATGGTGGCGGGAGTGTGTACTGCGTCGAGTGCGTCCGGATAGGAATGCATCGCGGCGAGGGCTGGATCTCGGCAACGGACGTCGGCACAAAACTGGTGCGGTTTCCCACTGCCTTTAACGGGACCCGATTGGGCATAACCGATGCCCCGCCGTTCATGGCAGGAGAAGACTCGGCACGCCACGCAAACGGCTTGATGCCGCCACTTTTCGCGAGGTTGGTATGACGTGGCAACGTTTCGTCGCTGCCATGGCGGAGGATGGTGGCAGCAGGCTGCCACGTTGCTTCTCTCGGTGGAACCAACAGAGTCGACAAGGTTTCAACATGCGTCCGTGATGGCGACGACGATACAGAACCCTTGGCGCGGCTATCGAGTCGGTGAAGCACCTTCTGGAGCGCTTCGACATTCGCTTGGTACTTTTGTGTGTTCTCGGCAGTCTCCAACTGCCGCTTCTCCAGTTCATCGATCTGCTTCTTGAGGCTTTTCTCCGTTTGTTCGTGCGCCAGCGCTGTCTCAGCCAGTTGCGACTTGAGTGCCTGGATCTCCGACTCGTGTTGATTGCCGAGCTGCGCGAGCTGGAGCTTGAGCGCGGCGTTCTCTTGGCGCAGACGCGCAGTTGTGAGCGGCGGATCGCGGTTCGCCGCCGCCTGCTTGCGCAGCTGCTGAAGATGTCGCGGCCTCTTATCGACCTTCCCAGTATACGTGATTGGTGACGCTGGGCGGATGGACTCCTCGTCACGAAGCTCACTCACGCTCACGCATGGTGCGTCATTGTCGGCCACGGATTCTTCTTCCTGGTTGTTGTCGGCGCTAGCCTGACCATCCAGCTTGAAGGGCTTGACCACCTGCGGCGATGGCTGCTGCTCGTGGTGCTCGTCCTGTATCTGCTCCAGCTTGCCATCTCCTGCGCGGCGGTCGGCAGCGTGGACAGCTTTCACGGACGAGCGGTGCTCCGTCTCAAGCTGGTAGGACGCGCGACGGGGGATAATCGAAGCCATCGTGGGAGGACGTCGTTTTTAAAACGTCGACAAGTTCTGCCGTCTTCTGGGACTTATCGCCTCGCTTGCGGATTGAGGAATGAGAAATGGAAGAAGCGGCCCAAGGGATTGGGAGGGTCGCGTGTTGAGGTCACGAGGCTTCCTTCCTTATCCCCCCTTTGGGGGTTGAGGTTTCCATGCTGCTGGGTCTCCGCTAATAGGAGCTGACGATGAAACCTCCTGATGAAGATTCCGCTGACGTCAGTCGGAGAGCTGGCAGTGCGTATACCAAAAGATCTACGCTACCAACCCATGAATCTTAGTCCGCCAGCAAAGCCGTTGGCCTTTTTCGTTTTCGCGTCCTGATCTCCGCCGCTGGCGTTGGTGAGCCATTCCCAAAAATGGCTACAGCGCCGCGTTTCCACTAAAACCGAACTGAGGGTATCGCCTCAGATCTGGGTTTTCCCGTTTCCTGTTCTGATGGACGGATGGATGCATCTGAGTCTGAATCTCCAGAGCTGGCTCTGACGTGGGAGGGGACAACAGGAAGCTGCTCACACGGAAAGCTACACTACGCGTGGGAAACACTATCGTTTGCCCATGATGATGATGGACGCCAACGCGCCGGTCAAGCCCATCGGTGTCAAGGGCCATGAAGAGGAGGTCCACGGCGCCGCCAACGCGCACGGCACAGCGCTGAGTCTCGGCCCGATCGTCGACGCGGCGCTCGAGCACATCCGCTCGCGCGTGACGATCGCCAACATCCGCTCGCTCTTCAGCTGCATCGGCGTGGGCGAGGCGCAGCCCTTCACGGTGCCGCCGCAGCAGCAGATGCTCGCGCGGCTCAAGGCCAACGGCAACTACTTCCTCACCAACTACCTGTTGGTCTCGGTCGTGGTCTTCTTCTTCTTGCTGTGCGTGTGTCGTGGCATTGTGATGGGGATTATTGAGAAGGCCCGTGCTGAACAAGCCGTGGTGTCGTGTTCTCATGTAGGCTCTTTTTCCACCGCATCCAGTTGCTGGTATGCATTCTCGTGGCCTGTGGATGGTACATTGTGCTCACGAAGAAGCAGAGCGAGCTTGACCACTTGGTCTTCATGGGCAAGCGCATCGACGAGGAGCAGTTGCTGCTGGGCACGACCGCGGGTAAGTGGACGCGCTGTTTCATGAATGAGTGGAAGCTGTGTTGCGCTTTGACTGACAAATCCGTGACGCACACCATGTAGTCACGATCATCTTCCTCGTGTTCTTTATTCTCCCGACGATCCTGTTCTCGTTCTCCACGAGGTGAGACTCAACGCGGCTTACCCTCCATCCAGTAGACGTCATGCGAAGTGACTGACTGATCTCTTGATGTTACGCTTGTAGCGCTCTTGGATGTGCGGCCCACGCGCTGCTGCGCAACAACCGCCTGAAGGACGATGAGCTGAGCTCGGCTCACAAAGTGAGCACGAAGGACGAGGGAGAGAACCTCGTCTAACGAAAAGTAGTGCTTCCCCATCAATTCAGGAACGATATGCCTCCGATATACATACACCCACGAGAAGATCGTGTTTCATCCCAACTCAATCCTCGTCTTTCAGCTTGGCCACGGTGACCGTCTCGCCGTACGGATTGTAGCCCATGCGTCGCGTGTGGAGCAGCACGTTCGCGAGCAACGGGATCTTGAACACGACGAAAGGCAGTGAGAAGAGACCATAGGCCGTGCGCAGCCAGTAGAACAGCGCCTTCTGCTGCCAGGGCTCAAACGGCATCCACAGGATGATGATCGTCAGTGTCACGATGAAGCCGAAAGACACGGTTTCGTAGCCACACAGCTTCATCAAGTACCCGCCGCGGTTGAGATGCAGCGTGTTGCCAAAGACGTCTCGGTAGATCTTTTGCTCTCTCCGATCCATCGACTTGGTACGATACAGCAGCGGGTGCTTCTGCTCTACCGGTCGTTCGCTGTACGGCAGTCGGAAGAACGCAATCCACACGAGCGCGATCTGCAAGATGAAGAAGAAGGCGTTCCACGGCTCCAAGGCGGGTTCTGTCGCACACACGACGTCAGTCAACTGTGGAACAGCTCGTGGTTTTGTGGGAGGAAACGTACTCTCTCGGCAAAACTCCATGGAGCCCCGTACGATGCAGCGTATATAGTGGATGATCCCCGAGGTCGTCGAGTACAACCCAAGCGAGATGAACTGCGCCACTTTGAAGCCCACAATAAACTGGCAGAGCTGGTGCTCGTTGGTCTTGTCTTTGATCAGAAAGAGGAAAAGCCACCAGAGCTGGCCCACGACGGGCAGGATGCCGATGCTGCTGTAAATGGCCCACCACGGATCGCGGAAACACATCCAAATGGACTTGTCGAACGGGAACAAGTGGTACAAGATGTGGCCGCGCATGCGCCCAAACGCCGTGAGCTATTGGACAACACAACCGTCAGGGGATTGGGTCCCAACCACTGCAGTATACCCATGGGGGACGTCACATACCTGTCGGGGCCCTTCGACGGCCTGCGTGAGCTGCGGCACTTCGCGCGGCGGGAGCTCTTGCACAAACAGGTCCCGGGTCTTGCGGAAGATCTCGACCTTGACATCGGGCATGAACTGGTCCACGGCCGTATCGATGTTGGTCTTGAGGTACATGGGCATGTGGCGGTCTTTCAGCGAGTGCTTGAGTCGGTCGGCCACGACGTCGAGCGAGCGCTCGAGGTATTTGCGCATGGTGCGATGGACGGCGCCTTGCATCTCGTCTTTCGTGTCCTTGGCAATGTCCTGGAAGCGCTTGCCCGTGGACCGGATCATCGAGCTCGTCGAGCCAACGATCCCGTTCCACTGGGATGCGGCCTCGGCCGCGAGGCGCGTTGCCTCGAGCACGTGGTCGGCCGGGAAAATGTCGGGAAACACTTGCTTGTACTCGCGAGCGACGTGCTGGATCTCCCACACAGCGATGCTCTCGACCGCCGCCGGCTCTGTATCACTTATCGCAACGGGCTCATCTTCGCTGCCGCGCTGCTCGCGCGCGACGCGCGCGCTGAGGTTGCGCCAGAACTTGCGCATTTCGATCTTCTGCTGCGTCGTGAGCCGCAGGCTCTCCATGGCCTGGAAGAATTGGGCCGACGAGATGCGCTGCTCGGCCGCGAGCAGCGCACGGCCCTCTTGCTCCTCGCGCTCCTGGAGAAACGTGAACACCACGACGCTTGCGGACATGGCCGCGACGCCGTAGAGCAGCCGCGCGTGCCAGTGCAGCGGGCTCATCATGGGTCTTCGGCTGCTCCCAGGAACTGCCCGTCGGTCCGAGGAAAACGGGAAGATGGTTAACCAATGTGAGTTGCATAAAGTTGACCGTTAACCATCAAGTGAACCTTGAACCTGACTTTCGGTTGCAAACCAAACAAGTTGGGAGGAGAGAGAGAGAGAGAGAGAAACTCCATGAGCGTGTACGAAGAGAGCGTAGCGGAGATCGTGGGGCTCGTGGACAAGGCCACGGCCGAGGAGCTCACGGGCCCGGAGTGGCAGCTCAACCTCATGATCTGCGACGCGGTCAACGCCGCGCCGGCGCTGTACGTAACTTGTTTGTAGCTCTTCGCCTCATGCGAGGAGCTCATGGGGTGTTGTTTGCGGACCACACAACGCAGGTCGGACGAGGTCGTGCGCTCGCTCCAGCGCCGCATGCAGAGCGGCTCGCCACGCGTCGTGCAGCAGACGCTCGTGCTCGCGGAGACGCTCGTGAAGAACGGCTCAGCCACGCTCCACGCGCAGATCGGCTCGCGCTCGTTTCTCCAGGAGATCGCGGCCGTGACCGACGGCAGCATGGGCTTTGACGTGCAGAACAAGGCACTCGAGCTGATCAAGCAGTGGGCCGACGCGTTTACCGGCAGCTCGCTCACGACGTTCCAGGACACGTACCGCATGCTCAAGATCCACGGCGTCGTGTTCCCTGAAATCGAGAACGACGTGCCGGTGTTTACGCCCCCGCCGACGTCGCTGCCGCGCACGCAGCAGCACAGCAGCAGCCGCAGCGTGACGAGCACGGCGTCGTCGGCCACAACGACGGCTCGCAACTCGACACGCGAGCAAGTGCTGAAGCTCCAGTCCGATCTCAAAGTCGTGCTGGAGAAGATCACGATCTACCGGGAGCTCAAGGATGCAGGCCAGCTCAAGAGCGAGGAGATGGAGGACGTGCTCGACTTTTTGCGCCAGTGCCAGCCGCGCATGAACACGCTCATTGAAGGAGGCATCATGGGCAAGCTCGACGAGCGCACACTTGAAGAATGCCTCAATGTGAGTCCCACAGGCATCTGGTGGTACATGAGGTGACTCTCGCTAACCTCGTTTGCCGTCATAATAGGTCAACGATCATCTGATCAAGGCGCTTGATGATGCCAAGTCGGCGAGCGCCGCTGCGCAGCACGCAGATCTCATCAGCTTTGACTCGCCAAAGAGGGCGGCGCCGTCCCAGCCAGACCTGCTGGACGGCATGTCGTCGCTGAGTTTGGGCGGCTCGAGACCTGCCACGGTCAACGCAGCGAACGACGGTGAGTTAACTCCCTGAAGGCTGGTAGATGAACCCTTTTTGGCTAACGTGTGTGTGTGCATGCGTGCTTGCGTAGACTTTGACAGCTTCCTCAGCAGTCGAACCAAGCACTGAAGGCGATGTTTTGTTTCTGCGGGTTTGCATTTATAGCCCACCGAAATCGAGTTGCAGTTCATTATCCCTCGCTCCTACTTGAGTTATTTGACCGACATGTCCTTGGTGCTGGCCTTGGGGGCCTTGGCCATGATCCACTCTCGCTCTTCGGGCGTCGTGTCGCGCACTTCAAGCGGATTGTCGTACGCAGTCACTTGGCCCGAGGACGGCGTGAAGATGCCGTTGCCGGCGTCGTACGTGCCGAGCGGCACGACGCGCTTGATGCCCGTGTCAAAGTAGTTGAGCTCGCCGGCCGGTGCGATGCCGGTCTCTGACAGCTTCTCCGAGTGGAAGCGGCGGTCGCCTTCCGTGCAGTACGCCCACTCGCGCTCCCGGTACTCGAGTCCGTCGGAGAACGTGAACTGGCCGTCGACCTGCTTGCCGAACTCCCACGTACCGTCGAGCTTCCCTTCCGCAAAGAACAGCGTGCCTTTGCCGTGGAAGTGGCCGTTCAGGAACTCGCCTTCGTACCGATTGCCGTCCGCGAGCTCCAACTTCCCGTAGCCGCAGTACCGGCCGAAGGACTTGCCGCCTTCATACTAAGACCCCACGGTTGTGTGATGAGAAGCGCGAGTTCCACCACCACAAGAAGAGGGACGCGACCTTCATTTACCTTGCTGCTCGTGATCTCCATTCCTCACGTGTGGGTGGTGGGTGGCACTGACGAGGCTTTCCTGGCCTGCGGCGACAAAAGGAATCTATCTCCTCGCAGCCACATCAAACAAACTTCATGCACACTGCTGTAGTCTCTATTTTTGAGTGATGCAAGCAGGTCCTGAGCCAACAACGGCCCCTCTAGCTGCTCACTTCTTGGAGGTGAAGCCAAATGGATCGGGCAGCTCATGGAAGCGAGGGCCTCCGCTGGATTTCGTCGGGCTGGCGTTGTTCACGCCCCCCCCGCCGCCACCACCTGCAGCAGCGGCGTCTTTCTTGTCCAGCGTCTTCTTACTCGCGTCCCGCTTCAGGGCACTCGCCACCGCGCCCAATGGTAGCACGGCGTTGTTGTTGTTGCCAGTGGCACGCGGGAACGCCGTGGACGAGATCACGGCATCGTCGCCGATGAGCTTGGCCTCGATCGCGTGGCGCAGCAGCCCGATCCGGTAGAAGCTCGCCTCGCAGTAGAGCTCGCGCAGCACGTCGATCGCGTCCGGCAGCGCGTTGTCGCGCAGGAACGCGAAGATGAACTGGAAGATCCACGCGTCGCGGTCAAAGTAGTAGGCGTCCTCGTCGAGCGAGAGCTTGGGCAGCTTGGGCTTGGTCGTGCACAGCTGCGCGAGAATCGAGAACCGGTCTCGCGTCCACACGCGCACGGTCGACTTGAACAGCTAGAGAGAAGTGACAGAGCGTTGGCGTCGGTTGTTCTCGGATGATGTAAAATGAAGGACCGACCTGGCCGCCGACGTTGAACGAGACCACATCGTCTGCTGGCAGAAACGAGAACCGCTCGAACACGTTCTTCTCAAAGCTACAAGTGTCCACAACCGCATGTCAGTCTCCGAAGAAAACGAAGCGATGGATCCCACACGATTGCTTCCGACCTCTCGCGCTTGCGGTTGTACTCGCGCTGCGCTTCCTCCACGGTCACCCACTCAGCCACGACTTTCTTCTTCTCGTCCTCCAGCTAAATAGGCGCCATTCCATCGTGAACAGCCGTGCCCGAATGAGCATCTTGAGCCGACGCACCTTCTTCTCTTCGCTCTCGATCCACTCCCACTCGCGCTCGAGCTCGCGGCGAAAGTGCTCGCGGTGCATGGCTGGTCTTCTCTCTCCCTCTCTCTCGCTCTTTCCAATGCGTCCGACTGGCGGGCCGTCAGAAACGCCGCGGCCGTTCACTTCGAGCTGAAAATGGAATATCCGAGGCGTTCTTGGCGTTGGCTTTTGATTCTGTGGTACTTTTCTACTCTACTTCGTACGCCTCCGACGGGCGTGCACTATTGCGTGTACGCTTGGATATATGTGTGTCTCTGTCTGTGTGCTTGGGGTTGTTCCTGATCTAACTACTGCGAGGGTCGGTCTCGCCCTCTCTTACCAGCCGACAGTCATCGAACCGACGTCCTCTTCGTCGTCCGAGTCGCTGGCCGTGGTCATGAGCCCGAGCGCCCGCTGGAACACTTCGATCGACTGGTCGTGGTCGCCGCGCGCGTGGAGGATCTTGCCCAGCAGCGACATGGCCGCGTAGTTCTTCGGGTCCAGATCCAGCGCGCGCTTGACGGCGATCTCGGCCTCGAACGGCTCGTTCTCGCCCTGCAGTGCGCGCGCGAGCGTGTACCATGCGTCTGCGTCTCGTCGGTTCAGCGACACCGACTTGCGCAGCTCCTCGACGGCGTCGGCATAGTCGCCCTTCTCAAAGAGCGCCAATCCGAGGTAGTGGCACGTCGCCGCGACGTTGAGCACGGCATCGTCGGGCATCTCCATGTCGTTCGGGTTCGCGACGGCGTCTTCGACCGAGAGCGAGATCTTCTGCACTTGGCGCGCGAGCTCGTCGTCGTCGGTGATGCGCGTCACGTCGATGATACTCTCGCCGCGCGTCGCTGCGACCGCCGACTCGTGCGCGTGTTTCTCCTGGATGGCATGTTCCACCTTGCGGTGACTCAACTCGATCGCAGACTGCATGCGCTCCTTTTGCTCGAGCAGCTCGCGCATGTGGGTCTCCAGCTCCTTCACTTGGCTCTTCATGGCCGAGATGCGGTCGATGCCTTCCATGTCGGTCTGCGCACGTGGCCGCGACCGCGGCGGCGGCGCGCCTTCGTGGTCCGAGTCGTGGAACTCGCCCAGATCTTCGTCGTCTTCGTCGCTGTCGTTAAAGCCGTCCTGCTGTGACGCGACCGACGAGTCCACAAACGTACGCGCCTGGGACGTGAGCGAGGACCGATGGTGGTTGTACTCGTTGCTGATGTCGCCCAGCGGCTTGCGGCTGCTGCCACTGTCGTGGCGCTTGGCGCCGTACAGGTTCGCAACTGCCGATGGTGGCTTGCCGTTCTCGCGGAGCTCGTCGTAGCACATGATGCACACGCGCTGCGGCGAGTCGAGCCCGATGTGCTGCAGCGGTAGGCGCTTGCTCGAGTGGGTGGAGCACACCGAGAGCCCGCAGTTGCGGCAGTGGTGGCGGCTCTTGAAGTAGGTAAACTTGAGGTGGCACACGTTGCACTTCTTGTCCATCTTCCAGCGCGGCGGCAGCGCGTGGGTCGCGGTCATCACACCGCTCGAGCCGCGCAGCAGTCCGCGCGCACGCAGCGCGCCCATGTCGCGGCGTCGAACGTCCACATCGTTGGCGCGCTGGTCGTCGGCGTCGAGCACGAGCCCGCGCAGGCTCGCGCTGCTCGAGAGCGGGCGGATCCGCGTGGGCCGCGGCGGCATGCGGCCGGCGTCACGGAGCTCTTCCTCTACCGCGGAGAGGTACGCGAGTGCGTTGGGCGCGAGCCCGTAGAGCTCAGCGAGCTCCGCGGGCGTCTCGCCCGCTGGTGTTTCTTCGCAGACGGCGTCGTCGTTCTTGGTGACGAGCACCTGCAGCACCTCGAGCGGCACCTTGGCCTTGATCGCGATGTGGAGCGGGATGAGCCCGCCCTTGTTCTTAAGCAGCACAGCCGTCGGGTACGCGTCCGCGAGCTTGCGCACGACGCGCGGCTCGACGTCGCGCGCCGTGCAGGCCCAGTGGAGCGGCATCATGCCAAAGTCGTCGCACTCCTCGGCGCGCGCCGGGTCGGTCGTGATCATCTGGTAGAGCAGGCCCCAGTGCTTGCTCTCGGCGAGCTCCAGCGCGGTGCGGTCGCTCATATTGGAAGGGACGAGGAGGTGGTGGCGGCGGAAGTCGGAGGAGGAAGGGGCGGTGGCGGTGGTGCGGCGGCGGAGCTTTTCTTCGTTTCCGTTGCTGCTTTCTTCTTCTGTTGCCGGTCTGGAGGGGAGCGACGGTCAATGGCAATGCGGGATGGAGAGCTCCGCGGAAATGTGTCTGGTGGAGAACACAAAAATGTTCCAGGTCATGTGGTTTTGTTTCTTGTTTCGCTTTCTGTTGGCCTGGGTCCGTCCCTCTCTGCTCGCCAGTTCAAGCGTCTGCTGTTTTGTGTCTGGCGGCAGGGAACCAACAGACACTCGCTTGTCACACACGCACGCATTATTGCACATCAGGCACCCACCCAAATGCAGTACACCACCTGGTGGGCCCTATTAGGTGGTGTACTGCGTTTGGGTATCGGTGATGCACTTGCGTTCGTTGAACCCACTGACATAGGCACTCGGCTTCCGCCCCACGGTGGGGCGGAAGATGAGTGCCTATGTCAGTGCCTACAGAGTATGTCAGTGGGTTCAACGAACGCAAGTGTATCGCAGATCCCGGCACCGGCCAATGAAACAACGTGATTCCAATTTTGCCGCCAACAAAGAGGAAGTTAGAGGTCTTTGTTGTTTTCGAGGCGGTGAAAACGCTCTGGATGTTGGAGTCAAAAATAATACCCAGTACGGTAACTGAGAGAGAGTGAGAGCGAATTCACAGGTTCTGCTGTATAAGAAGCAGCTACAGAGTCGGTGACCGAGAAGAAAAAGGTCTAAACCGGTGGGTTTACCCAGGCAGCGTCGTGCCACCACGGTGGTGGCCACCTGCATCGCACGCCATCCCCATCTTCGAGCTTCCGACCTCAACGTTTCGCTACAGTTTTGACGTCCATGCTGATCTTGAGCCGGCACTGATACACTTCGAAATCGAACCGCGGCTACAGTACGTATTTTGTGTCGGCACAGTTTCGTGGAGGGCAGTGCGTGTCAGCACTTGTGGCGTGCGTGCCACTGTAGGCAAAGTTGCAGCTGAGGTCGTCGAGGGCAAACTAGCTTTGGACCAAAGTTTGGTGACCGCAGGGCATTAAACTCAACCCAAGACGGCGACGGGATGGGCCCCATCTTCCCGTGCTCGCGTCACTCGCACGCAAGATGTGGATCCGCTGGCGAACGATAGAACTTCCAGCGTTGGCGGGAGGAGCAAGACGCAAGAAAGCAAAAAAAACGGTTGGCGCGGACACGGCAACCTGCTCTGGGGCCACCAAAAGATCGCGTATTCTGTATCTTGGCACAAAGAAACGGAAGAACAAAACCCATCAAAGAACATGTCCACGCGAGTGCGTTATTCTTCGCGACACGCACGGCCACATGGTACAGGCACATCCAAGAAAGAAACAAAAAAAATTGATGTTGGTTCGGGAACATGGTCCCTCTATTCGAGCTCTCGGATGATGGCCTTCTCGCGCGCGTTCACGAACGGCACGGCGCCGGGCTTGGCGTGCGCGCGGCGGTTGGCGGTCTTCTGCTTCTCGCGGTCCTGCTCCACGCGCTTGGCCTCCGCGGCCTTCTTGATGGCCTTGGGCACATGGCGGTGCCTGGAGTCAGAGAAAGAAACACAGAGCAACGTGAGTCACGATGGGTTTCGCATGTGCGACAGAATGAAGCAGGGGATACGCACTTGGAAATGCGGCTGATCTCGCGCAGGTGCTGGTAGCGGTCCTTGAGCGACTCGTTGTACTCAAGCTTGCGGCGCTCGCGCGGCGCGACCGTGCCCATCTTTTTGTTGGCCTCGGCCTTCCAGATGCGGACGTTGGTGTCGTCGCTGCCCGAGAGCACGAACTTGCTGTCGGCGCTGAACTTGACCGAGAAGATGCGCTGCATGCGCTTGGCGTGGTAGACCTCGCGGCTCTTGGCCGAGTTGATGCCAAAAATGCGCACCGTGCGGTCGTACGAGCCCGAGACGAACTCGCGGCCCGTCGGCGAGTACGCCACGTCCATCCTGTGCATACAAAATCCAAAACGTCAGCATGACGACATGATGAACGGTCGCGAAGGTGGGGTACGTACACGGCCGAGACGTGGTCCTTGTGGACCATGAGCGCGCGCTGCATCTTGCGCATGTCGAATGTGTACAGGTTGTGGTCCTCGTTCGCGGCCGTAAAGTTGAACGGCTCCATGGGGTTCCACGCGAGCGCGTTCGAGCGCATCTCAAGCACGATCTTCCGCATGGACGACGCCATGCGCACGTCGTAGAGCGTGATGTTGCGGTCCGAGCCGCAGGACGCGAGCAGCGACTCCTCCGCGGGGTTGAACTTGACCGACGTGATCGAGTCGGCTCCCCACGCGAACTCATGCGTCGGCTCCGAGCGGCTCGGGTCCCACACCTGCACCTTGGAGCTGCACGTCACGAACAGGTCCTTGCTCCAGTGGTGGTCCATGCCGCTACATATTATGCACATAATGCACTGAGGTGACAAATTCGGACACAGCGAGAGATGAAATGCAATGCGTACAGGAAGGGTTCCTTGGAAGTGAAAGTCGCGAGCGCCTGCGGCACGTCGTCCTCGTCCTCACTGACCTGCAGCGACCACTGCTTGACGGTCTTGTCTTCACTGCACGAGTAGAACACGCCGCCGCTGGGCGCGACAGAGAGCCCGCGCACGGAGCCCTTGTGGCCGTACGCGTTCCACACGCATTTCCGTCGGGGCAGGTCCCACACACGGATCTCGCCGTCGCTGGCGCCGCTGACAAACGCCACGAGGCTCTTGGAGCTGGTCGCGAGCGCGCTCACGCCATCCGAGTGTCCATCGAGCGCGCCGATGAAGGGCTTGGCGAATAGTCGGTCGAGCTTGACGGCGTTCAGCGCGCGCGTGTACTAAGGAGGAGAGAGAAAGCGTCAGCCGAGGAGCTCCTAAGTTAAGCATGAACGATGCGGCAGCGCACCTCGCGCGGGCGCTCGAACGGGTGCAGCGCCGGGTCGTAGTTGCGGAAGACCTTGAGCTTGTCGCTCTCGACCTCCTGCGTGAAGTCCTTCTCCACGCGCGAGATCGTCTTGACCTTCATTTGGCTGGGGCGTTTTGTGCTGCTCCGCGCAAGTCCTGGCCAAATGGATGCCTGTCCTTTCGACTGGTTACTGCGATCACCAGGAATACGCTTATCTGATTGGTTGAAAATGGCTGAGGAGAGCCATTCGCACACGTCACATAATATCCGAAGTTAACCTTTCAGACCGAAAAAATCGATTTTCGTCCGTCATGAGGAAATCAGGGTCGAGACGCATTCCTGCAACAAGACACAAAAGGACACCTTTTCTGCCGGACGCTCATCGGCGATTTCCCTCCTCATGACACCCGCAGCGGCGCCCGCGCCGCCTCCAACGTCGGCATCAAATGCGCTGTTCCTCGTCGGTGCGTTTCATGCAACTCCCGTCCCCATCCCATGTCTGTAGCGCGCGCAATGGCACGATCTAATGCGGCCTGTTTCCTCTCTAGCGCTCGGCATGTTCCTCACGGCGGCCGTGATCCCGGCGCTGCTGTCGGCGCTGATCCGCACGGCCGTGCTGCTCGTGCTGCTGCTGCTCGCGTGTGTCGCGACGAACCCGAGCGACCACTCGTTCGCGTGCTGGGTCAGCGAGCAAGAGGACATTGACCTGCGCCTGAAAAAAGAAAACCCCGGCGTGAAGCAGTGGTTCTCGGCCGTGGTCAAGACCGCAATCGCCATGGTCACGCAGGAACCTCTCACGTGGACGTACCATAACGCCGTGGCCTTTAGCGTCGTGTTCGTGCCGTCGCTCAACCGCTACGCGTTCGGCTGCCTGGGTTTCTGGTGGTGGGCCGACAAGCACCCGCGGCTGCTGCCGCTCTGCAAGGCCCCGTGGCTCGCGCGATTCACGCGCGGCGGCGCACCGTCGGGCATCGAAGAGTACATGGACGAGGACACGGCCGAGCAGCGTCGCCGCATGAGCAACCGCATGCCGCCGCCGTCGCGGCGAACGGATCGTTTACCTCAGCGCGGCGGCGTCAACAGCCTCGCGAGCGCGGCCAACGCCTTCGCGGCGTCCATGGAAGACCTCGCCGACACGCTCCAGTCGTCCATGACCGGAAGCGGGCCTCCAAGTGGTGGTGGTAGAGCGAGCGACATCGCCTCCAGCGCCACAGCGACCGGCAGCTCGGACCGCGCGCTGCGCGCGAACGCCGTCAAGGCCAAGATCAACAAGGACTGGAAACAAGCCGCGACGTTGTTTATGGAGGCCTCGCGGGCCGCGCTGTCGGTGCTGAGCCGCACGAACTACGTGCTCGAAGCCGCGTGGTGCGAGGTCGAGCAGGCCACCGCGTTCCCCAACAGCTCGAGCCGCCTCGCCAAAATGGTCGACGACGTCTGCGAGGTATGGTTGTTTACTGGCATCTCTCCTCGTACAGCTATTCTTTTCTTGACTGGAATTTCTAACTTGTGTTTTCGTGCGATTCATTCGATACGTGGATGTATGTATGCCACAGGAGCTCTCGTCGGCGGGGTTCTTTGACGACGCCTCGCGGGCGCTGTCGGAGTTTGCGCTGCGGCTCAAGCGAAAGTTCCCGCAAGACGCTAAGCGTGAAGCCGTCGTGCAGCAGCTCGCCAACCTCTATGTGCGCGCCAAGGACATTGCAGAAGCCGGGAACAACACGAGAAGCGCGCTCGAGAACGCCGTGCGCGCGGCATCGCTCTTCGCTGAGGCCGGCATGTGGTCGGCCGCCGAGGAGGCCTTTGAGACGGTTGCGAAGCTGCACGTGCGCTCCACGCATCCGGCGCTCGCGAACGAGAGCTACGGCAACTCGACGCTATGTCGCATCGCGCTGCTGGATGTAGCCGGAGCAGAACAGCTCACGAAGGTGTACCGCCAGCGACTGCGGACTCAAAGTGTGGACGAACACAGTGACGTCGACATCTTGATCGCGAGTGTCTTTGACGCGTTCGAGAAAGGATCTGTGACGCTGCTCGAGCAGGCGATCAAGCGGTTCGAATCCCACCAGCGCATGCAGCCGTGGCAGGTACGGATGATTTTTTTGTGCGTGTTTAGTGGTGGAAGGTGCGTTGGATGTTGACGCGATTTATTTGCGTGCAGCTCAAGTGCTTGGCAAATCTCCACAACATGATGACGAGCAGCGACCTCCGCTGATCCTTACGGCTGCAGCGATCTTTTAAAATCCCGCGTGCTCAGTAGCGCTTTCTTTCATGTAGTGACCCATGAACATGCATGGACCCCCCTCCGAATGCAATCCATTGCCGGTTTCAGGATCGTCGAGCTGACACTCATCGGTCGCAGTAACTCTTGGCTGTGTGGCGTTTCACCTGAACTGACGTTACGTGGGCGCTCGTTTTCTTGTTGGGTAGACTGACCCCGTGATCAAGAACGAACATACCTAGACAAGGCCATGACAAAACGAGCACCTCGTGACGCCGATGTCTGAGGATCTCAAGCGCCCGCTTTTCTTCGACGTCCAGCGCGTGAAGAATGCACCGATCGCACTCGTGACCCGAGACGAGTCCAAGAAGCTCAAACACCGCCATGGCAAGCAACGCGACGAAGAAGACGGCGAGGAGCGAGCAGCGGAGCTGCCAGCGAGTGCGCTCCCAATGATCCGGAGTCCACGCCCTGAGAAGCCCGTGTACGTCCCGTCTCCGACAAAGACGCCAGCGTACTTTCGATGGAAGCCCGTCGCCCCAAAGGGCAACAACGCAGCGCGAAGAAGCAGCAATAGTGCTAGCATGTCACTTGCGCGCTCTGGGCCACGGATGCCGTCGCCGCGACTGAACGCGGTCGTTCTTCCAAGCCGAGCAAACGGGGACGGTTGGTCCGCGCAGACGGTCGATTTCCAGCAAGTCGGGCCAAGCTTGTTTGAAGTCGCGCGAGACAATGCGAGCATTATACTCGAGATGCCGGTACTCGCGCCGGTAGTCTCGCCGCCCACATCACTGCCTAGCACGCCCGGAAGCCTGTCGTCGTCTCGGCCCGCGACTGTCAGTGTAAAGCAACCGGATCTCTTTGACTACGGGGATATGCCCTCGAAGTCCGTCACTCCATCGATGCCGATTTCTTCCGAGGAGACTCGCGAAGAGCCGACGCCGCCCGTAGTCGAGACGACACCACCAATTGCCGCCGCCACAGCGCCGATAGAGCCACCGACGGTCTCGATTCCGCCTCCAACCGCAGCGCCGACACCTGTCGTGATTCCGGTGGTGAGTTCTCCCGTGTCAGCACCGCAACTACCGACACCAAAACTCCTCGAGAGCCCTCCCGATAATCCAGCACACACGAGTGAAGACGCAAGTGACGACGACGACGAAGACGCCACCGGCAAGAAGGACGAAGAGCCCGCTCGCGTCGCGATCGAGTTTTCCGGCGGCGGTGGGGGAAGCATCGGAGCGGCGCGGCAACCGCAAGAGAAGGCGATCGCGCAGCACTTGCTCCGCGGTAAATTCCTGCGGAAGTACCTCCACGCGAACAACCTCACGCGCAAGCTCAAGGAGACCGAGCAGGCGCTGCGCAGCGCCGCGCTGATGGGTGGCGTGCCGACCATGAAAGGCGGAGGCAGTCTCTTCAGCCGCTCGTTCATCGCCAAGGCGTCCTCGGCATCACCGCCCGGGGCTGTGTCGAGCCTATCGGGCGCACCAACTCGAACGCTGGTCCAAGATTTGCTGGGCGAAGAGGCCACGGCACTGCTGAGTGATCATTTGCCGATGCTTCGACGCCTCTCCTCGATCGACAAGGCAATCAACAACACAGCCAAGCGTATCCGCCGCATGTCCGGGATAGAAGACCCCAGCACTCCCGGGGCTGGCGCTACCAGGCTCCCGTCTCCGCCGGCGGTGTCAACACCCAAGGCCAGCGAACGACCCGGCAACCGCAAGTTCACGCCGCTCAAAGCGATCGGCGAGAAGCACTCGGCCGTGTTTGCGAGTCACAAGGAAGAAGAGCAGGCAGCAAGCAGCTTTGACAGCTTCGAGGACGAGTTCGGCACTGTCGACGCCGAGACGGGACCGCCGGGCGCCAAGATCGACCCGTCGTCGGCCCACATGATGCGTATTTGCCAGCATGTGATCGCCAAGCGCGCGATCAAGGCGTTTTTGCGGCAGGAGATGTCGGTCATCACGATCATCGAGGTCGCGCTGCGCGATGATACGCACCTCATGCCCAAATGGCTCCAGCACTCGCACCAGTTCATCGTCAACAGCGCGACCATGGCCGCCCACTTGCAGCAGCAGCAGGCGCATTCGCGCGCCTCGACGCCCGACAGCGATGGCTCGCCCACTCCCTCGACGCAGCACGTGGAGCTGCACCGCGTGCCCATCAAGTCCATGCCCACCGATCTCCTCGAGGCCGTGGCCGGGTACTTGAAAGAGGGCGACCAGTATTTGTGCCTCGAAGAGGTGTATGCGTACGCGATCCAGGCCGAGCGCGACAAGCTCTGGAAGCGCGCGATCTTGCTGGCGTCCGTATGCGTCGTGCTCGACCGCGAGTTCCTCCACGGCGTGTTGCTGCGCGCGCGTTGCTGCCGCCGACTCGGGCTCTGGACGCAGGCCATCAAGGACCTCGCGCACGCGATCCTGCTCAAACCGGACGAGTACAAGCTCGTGCTGCTGCGGTCTTGCCTCTACGTCAAGATGGGCGAGCTCGAGAACGCGCTCATCGACGTGAACCGCGCGCTCGCGTTCTTCCCCAAGTCCGTCGACGCGCTGCTGCTCCGTGCCGAGATCTTCCACCGGCAGGACGCCATCGGTTCGTCGCTCCAGGACCTCACGACGGCGCTTTTATACGATCCAGGCTGCTGGCGCGCGTACTACGACCGCGCAACGATCCGCATCCGCGCGATCGAAGGAGACGAGTACAGCCTCAACTACCACTGGGAACACATGAAGTACGAGAAGCTGCTCGCGAGCATCATCGAGGACTACGTCAGCGCCGTGCGCAAAGGCTGCCAGATGGTCGAGGTCGTCGAGACCATCGGCGACCTCAGCGTGCGGCTTATGGAGTTCACGGGCGACGCCAACGTGCTGCGGCAGGTCGTGAGCAACCTCACGCATTTGCTGCAGATCCTCGCGCACGACCACCGTCGCTCGTTCCACTCGTCGTCCACAAGCGGCAGTGCCACCAACAATCGATCGCCGTCAATCGCAAACGCCGCCGCAACGGTCGCGGCCGTGGCGGCCGCGCAAACCAACGGCACGGCCGCGAGCGCCAACGGGCTCGAGCAGCAGCGCAGCACGGAGCTCGCGCGTGAACTGCTGCTCGCGTCGATCCACGCGCAGCGCGGCCGGCTCTTTGTGCTCTTGCAGGACCGCACGAGCGCGCTCGCCGACTTTGACCAGGCCGTGGTCACCGAGTACCACTACCCGGTGGCGCACTTTTACCGCGGCGCGTTCGCGACGCTCACGCCGCCGCTCACGGGCAAGAGCGACGACGCGCTCGCGCTCGCGGCCACTCTGCAGCACCTGAATCGGTGCATCGCGCTGGACCCGACGATCGCCGGCGCGTACACGGTGCGCGGCGCGCTGTTCCTGCGCGACCTCAAGTTCAACAGCGCGCTCCAAGACTTCAAGGCCGCAGTCGCGACTGACCCGACTCTCTACGAAGTGTGGCTCCAGATCGCGCTTATCTACCTCAACCACTACCACGATAGCGACGCCTGCGTCCAGGCCTGTTCGAGCGCGCTTACGAACGACTCGTGCCTCGCGCGCGCGCTGTACCTGCGCGCCGAGGCGTTCACGCGACAGGGCAACCTGCGCGCGGCGCTCAAGGACTATGGTCGGCTCACGATCGCGCAGCCCGACGACCGTTGGGCGCAGCTGATGCGCGGGCGCCTGCTACTCCAGATGAAGCTCGCCAGGCCGGCGCTGTACGCGTTCATCCAGTTCACGGAGCTGGGCGTCCACGCGCGCCAGGGCGGGGGCTCGGCGGCCGACAAGCGCGCGCACATCCTGTGTGGCCGCGCGTACAAGATCCTCGCACGCTTCCAGCAGGCCGTGGACCAGTTCCAGCGCGCGGTGTCGCTCAACCCGACGTCCGAGAACCTCGTGCTGCTCTCCGAGTCGCTCCACTCGATGGGCGACACGGAGAACTCGCTGCGCGTGAGCGAAAAAGTCATCAACGCCGACCCGAACGGCTTCAAAGGGTACGTGCGACGTGCGCAGTTGCTGGTCACCACGGGCCAGTTCCAGCGGGCCATGGGCGAGTACAACACGGCGCTCGCGCTCGCGCCCAAGGAGGCGCACGTCTACTACGAACGCGGCATCGTCCAGATGCAGCTGTACCTGCGCTGGCGCGTCGCGTTCCAGCTCAACTTTGACCACAAGCAGCTGCCACCCACACATCAAGGAGCGCCCTCCCCCGCTACGACGGCCACCATGAAAGCCAAGAAGCATCGCTCGCCGTTCGAGCCCCGCATCGGCGCGATGGAGGTCGAGGCCACGCTGGGCGCGGACCAAATCAACGACCAGCGCACGGTGCTCGAGAGCCTCAAGAACTACTACACAGGCGCGATCGCCGACTTTTGCAAGTGCATCCGGCTCGACCCGCTCGCGAGTGAGCCGTACGTGGACCGTGCCGAGCTCTACATCCTGGGCGAGGACTACGACCGCGCGTTCCACGACTTTGCCGCAGCCGTTGAGCGCAACCCCAAGTGCGTGCGGGCGTTCGTGAACCTGGGCGTGCTCAAGTGCCACTTTGCTGCCTTTGCCGCGGCGATCGCCGACTTTGACCAGGCGATCCGCTTTGATGCGAAGCTTGCGCTGGCCTATTTCAACCGCGGCGTGTGCTACCAGAAGCTTGAGCTCTTCCGCCACGCCGACAAGTCGTACTCGAGCTGCATCGAGCTCACGGGCGGCGTCGGCCGCGACGTCGACGCGCACCGCAACCGCGCGATCGCGCGGTGCCACACGGCGCGCGCGTTCGAGGACGCGCTCGCGGACTTTGACCAAGTGCGCCAAAGCGCGCCCGACGACGACCAGCTCCACGGCGGACTCGGGTACGTACTGCTGCAGCTCGGTCGGTACGAAGACGCCGCGCGGTGCTTTGCGACGTACGGACGCCTGAACCGGGACACGTTTGCCGACAGCGGTAACGCGTACTTCAACCTCGCGAGCAGCGGCAGTGGCCACAGCAACAGCAGCACTAGCACGACGACGGCCGCGACGGCGAGCCACTTGGACCAGAAGAAGTACGACGCGTACCTCGAGAAGGCGCTGCGGCTGTACGTACGCGCTGCGCGACTCCACCCGTCGAACCTGGACCTGCGGCTCAACATCGCCAACTGCCTGCGC